>CM074283.1:2677352-2914852 GCA_037194245.1 Opsariichthys bidens | reverse complement strand
AGTTAATTTAACTGCTGTGCCAAGTTGATAGTTGGTTAAGAGAACAAGTGTGAAGAGTTTTAAAAAAGTGACCTAAGTATCGAGAAAAACGTGTCGTAGCGATGGTAAAAAAACTGTTCTTTGTGGAAAAATAGCTAACATATAATACCAATTAAAGCAGGAATTATTAATACTTTTTCACATGAACTCTGTTCAATACATCAAAACCATTGATTTTCATTATTATAGCATTAAAAGGACATCTTAAGGGTAGATATTACTACTCTAAGGTACTAAAATACACCTTTTAGGGGTAAATAAGGAACAAAGTTGTCCTACCCATGTGACAAGCTTTTGTAACCCTAAAGGTACAGTTCTTGCTCATTTTTCTCTGACACTGAAAGCTGATGAATTTAAGTAAACTATTGTGATATGTGACGACTAATGTAATGCCGTGAACATAGATTTATTTGAAATGTCTCTGCTATTGAAAAATGCGAAATGAAAAACATGCATTGAATGCTTTAACTACAAAAATCCGCAAAAATCATACTCACTTTCTCCAGATCAAAGTTGGGCTGAGGTTCAATAGGATACGGATTGTTGACACCATGCGTTCCCAAAAACATACAAAGCAAAAGCGCTAATGCCAGAGTCATGCTGAAAGTTCAAACACCTCTGGATTGAAAAAGGAAAGAATGCAAAACTAATGACATATCAGAGAAGCGGTGGGGAAACTCTTGGGTTTATATTTGCCAACAGCAAGGCAATGTTTGTGAAGGACAGGAGCCCAGCCCCTAACACACAATGCATGTGTACCGTCATCTTCCAGTTAACTACAGACCAGCAATGCAGACATTTAAAACGTATGCAACTTTTTGTATGTTAGAAATCTGACATGAAATCTATGAAAAATGACTGAACAGAATCGTGTAGGTATTACACCGAGGATCAGATATAACAGAAGCATGCAAGGACATTGCAAATTGGACATTGTCTTTGGACAACTCTGCTTTAAATGTTGTTCTACAGGGACAGACCGTGGGTGTTAGATGACCCTGGACTTTGACTTTGTCCACGCAAACATTACGACATCAATCTCTACATTACTCTAGTGTACACTGATGCACAAAGACTTGAATTAAATAGAGATCTCTTAATACCCCTGAAAACCGGCCTCACTGAGCCATCGGATTTCACCAAAAATATCTTAATTTGTGTTCCGAAGATGAACGAAGATCTTAAGGGTGTGGAACAACATGAGTAATTAATGACAGGATTTTCATTTTTGGGTGAACAAACCCTTCAAAAATGGACATGCTGAAAGTTATTAGCGCGCCAAAAAGTACACAAAGCTAAAACTAACTCCCTGACCCAATCTCACCCTAACAGGCGAGACTATCTTTGTTGCTGCCTGTAGTGCGATGTCATACAAAATTCAATATGTAGTGGATGCATGACCCCCCCCCCCACCTCCAAACCAAAACCAGTTCAGCACAAACTCCACTCCCATTGAAAAGATTTCATTGCTGATGTCAATCACAGTGCTGATTGCCTACACAATGCTACAACAAATACTAACCCCTAAACCACTATGTCATCACAATACCGGCTGCAGTGAGGACATCTTGTGACAAGTAGCTTGAAATTAACCAATTGTCATTTACATACGTTGGTATATGTGTATCTGATACCTTTTCTAAACTGTTTTCTGAAAACTTCACCCATTTATTGGGGCGAGTCAAACAGGATTTAAAGCGCTGGGCAGATTCAATAAATTTGATCAAAATGAATGTGCTGCCTAAGTTTACCTATCTGTTCCAGTATTTATTCCCAGCTCATTTTTTCCATAGGCTGGATAACGCTCTCACCTCATTTATGTGGAATGGCAAACTTGCTAGAATGAGTAAAAGTCTTCTACAACGTCCTAAGCCCCTGAGCGGAATGTCTTTGCCTAATTTTCAATGTTATTATTGGGCCTCAAATATACTGCGTTGGCTCTACGAAGATCCTGGAGCTGATACCCTGTCAAGGGTAGACATTGAGTCTGCCTCATGCTTGCCTTCCTCTCTATTGCAGCTTTAGTTCATGCTCTTCTTTCCTTTCCAGGTGACAAATTTATTTATATACTTGTAAGATCTACACTTAAAATCTGCAAACAGATGACACATCATTTTGGCTGGTAAACAATGTCCCCTAAATCCCCCATTCATTCTAATCATGCCTTTAATCCCTCAATAATTGATAAGTCTTTTATATCTTGCCATGCTTAAGGCATTGGGAAATGAACGACTTATACTGTGAGGGGGCTTTCTGTTCATTTCAGCAGATGTGTGATCAATTTAATATTCCAAAGAATTACTTTTTCCATTATCTCCAAATTTGTGAATTCTTTTCCTCCATTTGATTATTTATTGCAGGACCCTCCAAGATGGAAAGGCATTATATCACTCAGTTGTAAGTCGCTTTGGATAAAAGCGTCTGCCAAATGATTAAATGTAAATGTAAATGATATCAACACTCTACTGTAAAATTTGGATCCCACTCTATACATCCCTTTGCCAAATCAAAGTTTTGTGGGAAGACGGCAGGGAGTCAGTCGTATATAGAATACACAAGTCTACAGTCTGTGCAAGACATGGACTTCTGCAATTGCAAAACTGCATTAAACCATGTACACTTTACAAAGCTGAAACTCTCCAAGCACTTTCAGCAAATAGATCCTGCTTGTGATCGCTGTAAGTTTACCCCAGCTTACACTGTTAAAAAATTACTGTAAATTTTACAGTATGATACTGGCAGCAGGGTTGCCAGCCAGTTACTGTAAAATTTACAGTAGTTTTACTGTAATTTAATTTACAGAATTTCCCTGTATTCTCTGATTACAGTAAATAACTGTATTTTTTTAAAATAACGAAGGGTCAATTTACAGCAATATTCTGTAAATTTGAGTCAAACCAACAGGTGACCCCAGAATGCATTGCAGTTTACAGCAATATGCTGTATTATTAAAAAACAGCCAGCAGCTGTAAAATAATGCTGTAATTTTTACAGTAATTCATTACAGCTTATCACAAACATATGTTTTGGTCCTGTATAAAGCTTAGGGTTTAGCCACTGTTTTTGAGACTGTCTCTGGTTTCTTAAGTAGATCGATCTCACCTTGCCCGCTGATAGCCATTTTTGGAATTACTCTTGTATCATATAATCTTACAAAGATATAATTTGATTGTATAGCTTTTATCTTGCTCAATATTGCTGAAGTAGATGGATCAGAGGCCTCCAACCCCAACACAATGGATTTGCAATGTCCTCTTTTTCCTACAGTTGGAAAAAAGGTTCATGTTACCTGTTTAATAAAGCTTGGGATCCTTTTAACAATATTTCATGGAACATGTTTTATTGTCGGACATGGACTGAGTCCCGCTTCAATTAAATTTTGTTGTATCACACAGATTGTGCACTTTCATTGTCTTGCTAAGCCACACTTTTGATTGCTTATTTATTTGTATTTTTACATTGTATTATTAAGTTAATCTTGTCTCTTGTTTTGCTTTATTGTAATATTGTCCTAAAACTCAAAGCTTAAAAAAAACAAAACATGAAATTAACCAATTGTAAAGAAAGAGCTTTAGGCATTCCCCATTGTTTTTGGCACGTTCATTACTCTGACCTGCAGATACCTACAATTGAAATCTAAAGGCCCTTTCACATCAAAAGTTAAATGAATGAGCCTCAGGCTGAAAGAAATGCAAAAAACATGCCTGTAAAGTAGAAGACCTAATAAAACTTTCAGCTGTTCTGCCATTCTGGATTGCTGAAGAATAGGACACAGGAGAAGAAAGTTCAACACTTATACTTCAGCAGTAAAAAAGAAAATAGCATGCATTGCATTACTAACTAAGTAACCCCCCAACTACTTATAGCGATTTACTAGGTGAAAAAAGTCAATAGAATGACAAAGAATGTTGAGGCTGTTTATTTTATCTGTATTCATCAGCATATTAGAAATAACATTTTACAAAATTCCTTTACTAAAAAAAAAAAAAAAAAAATTCATATTTGGCATGACATCATTTGGCATATAATTGTTAATCATTGATATTATTAAAGTCCAGCGCGTAATACTGTGACCACTCAGCACCACAATCCAAAGCAGTACAACTTCATTTTTGAGAGTTTGGTTTAATTTAGCTCACCTCATGAATGAAGCAAACGACAGAGTTCTTCAGTAACCATGGATATTACATGAATTAGTATTAATTAGTATTATCACACTTCAATTTCTTTATTATTCACCAAAAATGAGCAAGTGAGGTCAGAAAAAAAAGTATTTAGTCACCAGTGCAAGTAATTAAATTCTTATTTTACTTTTATAACAATATATCTACGGAATATAAAAATGAGTTTCAAGTTAAACTCAACATTTCAGAAATATTTTTGAGATCGATCAAATCTGATCAGATAGTACCTCGAGTTACATCATAAATTAAAATGTGCACCATGCACATACTCATTTTAAAATGTAACCCAAGCTACTATGTTGATGCAGAGGAAATGCAATGAAAACTAATGTAAATAAAGCTTATATAAACTCTGTGTCAAATGAATCGTTATTCATGCAAATCTGATCATGCACAATATATTGAGACCGTTCTCAAAAAACATCCATCATGTGACTTGCAAAGAAGTTCAAAATGAGACACAATGTAAAGTCGTGATGTTTAAAGGTATATCAACAGTAACAGCATGAAAACAGCAGTCATGTTCAAAATTCTCAAACACTGTTGAAAAAAAACAAAACACTGAAATAAATCACATCAGCCACCGACTCAATGACAAATCACATTAAGACAACAGAAAAGTGTCAAATACACACATTTTTGATCTGTAAACATTTACATTATTTTAACATGAGATGTTTCTAACATGTCAGTGCAACTTGTTTCTTCAATATTTTGATGTTGGCAGTGAGAAACGTCGACTAGCGTCGATACGCCCCTTTAAAACGGGCTTGAATCTCCTCCAAAGTTTTGCCTTTGGTCTCAGGGACAAACACAGCAGTGAAGATGACATTGAGAGCACACAGTGCTGAGAACATCCAGAATGTTCCTGCACTAGTTATAGCATCCTGAAAGAGACATCATTGATTCAGTATCAGACCTGTTCATTAGACCTTGAAAGTTTCTGGGGAAAATACATAACCGTCCACTCACCATGAGGTTCTGGAAGGTCTTGGTGACAATGAAGGCACAGGTCCAGTTGGTAAGCACACACAGAGCACTGCCCAATCCCCTCACTCGTGTGGGAAAGATCTCGGACATCACCAGCCAGGGAGTAGGACCCCAACCAAGAGCAAAACCTGGTTGACGCATATATTTATGAGAATAGTTTGACAATTCAAAAATATGAATTATTATAGCAACATAAACTTTTTGAGAAATCATTTTTATTTGAGGCATATGACATCATATAGTCGTCTATATGCTCTCCAATCGCTCTCGCGGTTCTTTGATGTCATTATTTTATCACCCATCAGCCGAGTCTGACAGTCCCTACGTAAGGAAAGCTGCGACAGTCCAACATTCCACACTTCATTTTTATGGTAAAGTAAATGCATCATTCAGGTATTTGAAATGCACTTTTTCTGGTGTCTATAAGTCTATATTGCAATTCATTAGATTTTTTTTCTTTTTTTGCATTTTAATTAATTTCTTAACAGAAACAAACAAATGTATTATTCAAAAATCCATGTTCATGATTTGCAATCAATGCATCGAGAAAACAAGCGAATCGTTTCAGCCCTACTGCACATACAAAGAAATGAACTGCGGTTAACTTCCTCTCTTTGTACGTAGTTTTAGGCTAGAATAATCTGAACAATTTATCTTGACCACATACAGCAGCAAATCTTAATACATCTGCAGAATAATTCTTGTTGTAGGGTAAATTCCAGTGAAATACATTACTTCTAACCTGCAATGAAAAGGCCCATGCTTCCCACAGCCAGCCAGGATAGATCTGTCGGTGGCTGTTCCGCCAGAGGACCCTGGGCGTCTGTTAGTAAACTCGTCAGTGAGGAGTTATTGTGCTTCATCGCAGTCAACTTGAAATACACTCCAAACACTGCTTCACTGGCACACATGGTGACACCTTGTAGGGGACCCAAAATAGAAGATAATCCATTTTTTTTTTCTTTTCAAAAACAGTGGTGCAAAAAGATTACTCCATAAAAGATGCTTCTACCTGACACGATGAGAAGAACTTTCCTCCCAGCCTTGTCCATGATAACAGCAGCAAGTGCAGTGAAGGCCACCTGTGTGGCTGCAACAATAACAGTGGCCACGTCGCTGCTCTATGGCAAACAATAAAGAATATTACTGTGTGCCTTTACAGTACCATAATAAATGAGTTTTCAAAAACACTCACTTTGAAATGGGCCTGTTCGAAGATCGTCTCTGCGTAAAACATGATGGCATTAATGCCAGTAAATTGCTGAAGGAGCATCATCATAATGCCAACGCCTAAAGGCTTATAGACACCAGGGTCCTTCAGATCTGCCAGACTAAAGTTTTGCTCCTGTAATCAATTAAATTACATTAAAAAAAAATATATATATATACACATAAATAAAAGATAATAAAAAAGATCAAATGAAATTTAAATTCTGGTTGGTAACACCCATATTTAATGATTCAATCAGTTCATGTTGGATATAATTAAAGGTATCGTTCACCCAAAAAATTCTGTCATCAATTACTCTATGTAATGAAATGCCATCATGAAGTTGCAACACTCTTTGAAAAAAAAAAAGAAAATACTTTTAATGAAACATTAGTGATTTCAGACTTTAACGCTGAAAAAAGTTCATAAAGACATTGTAAAAGAAATCCGTATTAAATGAGCAGTTTAATCCAAGTCTTCTGAAGAGACATGATCGCATTTCATGATGAACAGATTTAATTCAGGCTTTTTTCCCCCACATATAATCATTGACCTTCCACAAGAATCAATAGGATTGTCTATATGTTGACATTGATATATTTGAATTAAAGCCTAAATTAATTTGGACACCGTCATGTCTTAATTTAAATGAAAACATAAGAGTGAGTAAATGATGACAGAATTTTCATTATTGGGTGAACACTTTGGGCCCGTTTACAACTGGTCACTTCATGCATTTTCTCTGATCGGAGAGCTACCCCACTGTGAAAAGACCAGGTGTAAATGCCCTCCCAGTCGCTCAAACCACTTCAGGACGACTGAGATGCATTTTAGATAAAACTGGACGAGTATAAACGGATCTGGTTGTTGAAACCACATTTGTAAATTTTATTCCTCCTAAAATGATTTTTAAAAAAAACAACGCTAACATGCACTGCCAAGTGTAAATGGAACAGTTTTAACAAATCAGATAGCTATTTGATCAGTTAAAATGCATGAAGTGACCTGGTGTAAACGGGCCTTTTAAGATGCACAACGTTTTTTTTTCCATTAAATTTCCAGTTCACTCAAAAGTAAGACACATTATAAAAATAAAAGAGACCAAACAAAGTTTAAGATGAGAAATGACAAATTTGTGATGTCTAACTTCATTTTTGTAGGCCTCTTCTATTCTTGCACACTCCCACTCTGTAGGGGCATCAGGACCCCTGAGGAAGCGCAGGGCCTCCTCTGCCTCTCTTCTTTTGCCTTGGGAGAGCAGGAACCGTGGCGTCTCCGGCATGAAGCACATAAACACCAGCATTAGTGTGGGAGGGATAGAGGATGTGATTGCTAACCATCGCCAGTCCAAGAACAAACCTGATCAGATTAATTTTGCATTACTTAAAGCAGTACATCACTCAAAAATGACAATTTACTCACCCTCATGTCATCATATAAATCCCATCCTAAATTATTGGAGAAACTAGAAGTTGAAATTATATACTACGACTATCACACAGATCAGGTTTTCATACTCTTCACTCTTCAGGCTCAGATAGTTCCGTGTACACTGCAGGCTCTGTGTATGTTGAAGAGGGACATTCCTGAGCTAACTCCTGACCTATCCCATTAATGCAGCGCTGAAAGGCATTAGAGCTGCTCCACAAGGATTCTTGCCAGCAAATTTAGAATGGCATTCACACACATCTGAGCTGATTTCAAAGAACAAATAAAGTATTGGAGAGCAGGGCTACTTTGGAACAGAGATATTATGGCCTGGTTTCAAAGACTAAGCCATTTAAGTAGCTTTTATAAATGTGCCTTAAGAAACATTACCGGTGTGCATCTTGAGACAAAACAATGGCTCTGACATATTTCAAAGGGATAGTTCTCCCAAAAATGAAAAGTCATGTTCTTCTACACCCGTAAGACCTTCGTTCATCTTTGCAACACAAATGAATCATTTTCTTATAGAATCAGATGGCTCAGTGAGTCCTCTACTGACAGCAAGGTAATTAACACTTTCAGATGCCCAGAGAGGTACTAAAAACATATTTAAATGGGTACAATGGTTCAACTTTAATATTATAAAGTGACAAGAATACTTTTTGTGCACCAAAAAAACAACTTTAACAATACCTAGTGATGGTCAAAACACTGCTTCGAAGCTTTACGAATCTTTCGTTTCGAATCAGTGGTTTGGAGCACCAAAGTAGGCTTCGTTTCGTCATAAGTGATTCGCGAGCCGAATCACTGATTCGAAACAAAAGATTCGTAAAGCTTCGAAGCAGTGTTTTGAGATAGGCCATCACTAGATATTGTTGAAAAGTCGTAATTTTGTTTTTTTGGTGCACAAAAAGTATTCTTGTCACTTTGTAATATTAAAGTTGAACCATTGTATCCATTTAAATATGTTTTTAGTACCTCTCTGGGCATCTGAAAGTGTTAATTACCTTGCCAGGAATGGAGGCCTCACTGAGCCAAACTTTTCTTAATTTGTGTTCCAAAGATGAACCAAGGTCTTACAGGTATAGAACGTTATGAGGAAAAGTAATTAATGACAGAATTTCATTTTTGGTTGAATTTAAGATAAGTCAGTGCAAATTGCTTGCATGCATTTTAGTCTGGGACTAGGTTTAAAGGGATAGATCTCACCACCCATTGACTACTATAGTATTTTTTCCCCTACTATGGTAGTCAATAGGGGGCAAGATCTGCTTGGTTACAAACATTCTTCAAAATATCTTCCTTTGTGTTCAGCACAACAAAGAAATTTACACAGGTTTAGAACATCTTGAGGATGAGTAAATGATGACAGAATTTTCTGCCTTGTTTGTAAAACCGGGCATATATGTACAAGATCTTGCTGATGTCATTGACAAAGGTTCAAATCTATCTTCTGATTAAACATTAACAATCATCTCATACAGCTAACTGGAGTAACAGCTATCCATTACTCTCAAAGGCACTCAAGTAATTCAGTCACAAGATTAAAATGAGAGCCCATACCTGCTATATAGGCTCCCATAATGCCTATTACAACCATAAGTTGCACGCAGGATCCCAAAGTTCCCCTAACTCGCTCATGAGCCATTTCAGAGATGTAAAGCTGCAGAGACAGAGAGAAAAAAACAAGTCAAACGGATAATGTGCTATTGATCTAAATATTCATGAATTTAGGTAAACATGGTTTGCATAATTTAAACATATATTATATAAATTATAATATTAGAAGTTAATATATTAAAAAAGTAGTACTATAGTCAGGGCTGGGTGGGTTACTTTTAAACTGTTTTTCACTACAGATTACAAAATACATGCTTTAAAAAAAAATTTGTTACATTACTCAAGTTTAGTAACTTAATCTAAATACTTTAGAATACTTCGGAATACTAATAAGTGCGAAACAAAAAAGGTCATTTTTATCTCACGATTCTGCCTTTTTTCCTCAAAATTGCGTGATATAAAGTTGCAATTGCGAGTTATGAAGTCAAAATTATGAGATATAAACTCGCAATTTTGAGAAAAGTCAGAATTATGAGATATAAACTCACATACTAAATTCACAGTTGCAAGAAAAAAGTTAGTGTTGCAAGTTTATATCTCCCAATTCTGACTTTATAACTTGCAATTGTGAGTTTAAATCTCGCAATTCTGAGAAAAAGAAGTCAGAATTGTGAAATGCAAACTCACAATTGTCAGGGGGAAAAAAAACAAATTGTGAGAAAAAGTTGCAGTGACGAGTGAATTATAAAAACATGAAAACAGTCGTGGATCATCAGGTCATGACAGGACAGTTAAATTGACAGTTGGACAATTTTTATATATAAATTCAGTCATTTTATCTTGTTCAGGACAGAACTAAATAAAAATAACAACATTTTTATGATCCCTCTTAAAAGTATTAAAATGTTGATGAAACTTAACTCCACTTTTTCAGATTGTCAGAGTCAGAGAATCACCAATTACTGTTTAAATCACATTAAAACTTAAAGTAATCACTTTGGTAATGTAAAATACTTTTCAGATGTAACTGTAATCTGATTACCACCCATTTAAAATGAAATACAGTGACTCAAATTTTGTATTTTAAATACGCAACTAAGTTACTTGTATTTCGTTACTCCCCAACCCTGACTTTAGTTATTTGAGAACATAGATGTAGTGCATATGGCAATAAACAGGCCATTCTTACAGGTACAACAAGAGAAGTCACTCCACTGGCCAGACCAGTGAGAACTCTGCCCACATATAACATCCAGTGGTTCTGAGCAGCAATAATGATGGTAAACCCAAAGATGAATGGTACTGCACAGAACATAAGGCTCAACTTTCGTCCAATCTTCTCCACAATCCATCCTCCCAGAAGACCCCCAAGAGCCGCACCAATGGTCACCACAGACTAGAAGACAGAAAAATATAATGCTAAAACACCTGAAACCATTTTTGACAATCAAATGTCAATACACTGACAACTACACTTGGATTTCGGTTCTCCTTTAAACACCCTCCAGCTCTGACACCGCAATGAAAATAAAAGTTTTGGGAAATGAAAATTACATGTGTTTCCTATATTGTAAAGCCACGTCGTAGTAGACAAAAGAAATCTGGAGCAAAAGGTTTCACATACCCCAAACCAGGACGCCTCATCTGAGCTGAGCTGCAGTCTCGGGTCTTGGATTCTGCAGAGTTCAGGTATGGCAGGAGAGCTGTAGCCCAGCACGAACCCAAAACTCAGGGGTCCCAGAACTGCTGCGAATGTGGCCATGTACAACTTCCCATTCTTAACTTTACTGTTGAGAGAAACATTAAAATTAGCTAAGAAACAATAAAGGTTCATCTTCTTGTGATGAACTTTATTGTTCATTGCAGACTCCTTACTGGTACTGATATTCAAAATATTTCCTCATTCATTTTGAACAGATTACCGAGTGAATAACAATTTAAAGTGGCAATATCTGTAATCACATCACTAAAAAAAGTAAGATTATATTTCTTTGAGGATATAAATCGTGGTGTTCTTTGAAGCATGAGATCTTCACTTAACTTTTATTTCTGTAAGGAAAAAACCCCAAAGACAGTGAAGTGACACTTACTCAAGGTAGGAGTCCTGCTCGGATCTGTCCTCGTCTGTTTGTTCATCATTGACCAACAGTGGTCTGGTCTCCTCATAATGATCCATCGTGTCTCCTCTCACAAATGACAATCAAGTTATCAAGCAGCTCATAGATGATCGCCCCGGACAAATTGTGTTTTTATGTCATACTTTACAACTGACAAAACATGAACAAATTCCGCCAGTGTTGTATAAAAGCGTTTGCGTTTCGGCATCACGGGGAAAACTGCTATACTCGACAAACCAGTGTCATTATCGTCAGCTGATGCATGTGACAATAATAAACACGCGTCCATTGATTTCAAAATAAGAGTCCGGAACTTTTCTTTTGCCTTGCCTTGTCCTTTCCATAGATAAACTGTAAAATAGATCCTTTCACACAAAAGTATATGTTAACTACACGTCGTCATAACTTTTTTCTATTCATTTGTCACTCTAAATGACATTTTAAAGATATTTTTTATTTAAAAAAATAAACAAATAATGTTCTACATTTCTTTTCTTTTGCCATTCAACTGTTCCCATAGTTACTAAATGTTTTCAAAGTGTTTGTCGATTTGCTTTGGCTGTGGGAAACAAACGCGAAGCATCTGGAGGATTTTTATTTTCTTTAAGTCATTTTGTAAACTTAAAACTTTTACGTCTTTTACGTGTTGTCAAGATGAATCCACCTGATCACTGTGCTGAGGTTTGTATATTTAAATGTGTGTGTAAGAGAGAAAGAATCATAGATAGAGAGTATTGTTCATACTCATTGTTCATTAGTTGAACATGCTTTTGTGTTTTCAGAAGGAGGAAGCGTCATGTCTGGTCATGTCTGAATCAAGAAAGCAGAACTCCAGGGAATCTTCGGTATGCAAATTAATATGCCAACACAAGCACACGCGCTTTTTTTTTATGTTTTTTTTTTTTTTAAAAGAAGTCTTTAATTGGGTGTCCGAGAGAGCTCAACAAATAAGAAAACACATACAAATAGAAAAAAAACACCAACAAATTATGAAAACGTGATCATCGGTTTGACAACACATGTGCTGCAAATCCTCACAACATGTAATGTAATGTGTTTCACTAACAGCATGTGTGGCATTGTTGTTAACTCATTAAATTTTAAGAGATGATAATTTAAAAATATTCCTTAATCATCAGTAACGTACTAATGTGACGTCATCGTAACGGCCACCCGAGGGCGCGCGACGACACGTCATCTGTGAGCGTGAGTTTCTAGCAAACTGAAAAACACTTTATTAAAAGTAAAAACTGTTTGTAGTTTTTATAGTATTTAATGATTGTGAACACATTGTGCACTCAAATGCTGTACATGCTGTACACTATATAGGGATTTGTGAATGAGTGAACGGGTGAGTTGAACTGGTTTCGGACACAGCTAATAAACAGATCCTAGTAGGGTTCGTCAATCTTTGGGGTCCCCTTGAAACATTTCCTTTGTGGTTTGTGCGTTTTGCAGCGCGTTTCTGTGTTTGCTTGTGTTGTGAGGATTTGCAGCACATGTGTTGTCAACAGGGCTGGGTGGGTTACTTTAAAAATGTATTTCACTACAGATTACAAAATACATGCTTTAAAAAGTAATTTGTAACGTATTTCGTTACATTACTCAAGTTTAGTAACTTAATCTAAATACTTTAGAATACTTTGGGATACTAATAAGTGTGAAACAAACACAAATAAGGTAATTGTGAGTTTTTACCTCACAATTCACACTTTTTCTTAGAATTGCATGATATAAAGTTGCAATTGTCATAAAGTTATAAAATCAAAATTATGAGATATAAACTCGCAATATTGAGAAAAGTCAGAATTATCAGATGTATAAGAAAAGTCAGAATTGCAAGCAAAGAAGTTTTTATCATGTAATTCTGACTTTATAACTTGCGATTATGAATTTATATCTCCCAATTCTGACTTTATAAAATGCAGTTGTGAGTTTAAATCTTGGATTTTTGAAACAAAATTCAGAATTGTGAGATTCAAACTCGCAATTGCCAGGAAAAAAGTTGAATTGTGAGATAAAAAGTTTCAATTACCATTTTTTACAATTACAAGGGACTCAAACAACTGTCGCAAAACATGAAACCAGTCGTGGATCATCCAGTAATGTTTACATTAATGTTTACATGACATTAAAATTCAAAGGAATCACTTTGGTAATCTAAAACACTTTTCAGATGTAACTGTAATCTGATTACCACCCATTTAAAATGTTACCGTAATGAAATACAGTTACTCAAATTTTGTATTTTAAATACGTAACTAAGTAACTTGTATTTCGTTACTCCCCAACCCTGGTTGTCAAACTGATGATCACGTTTTCTTATCTTGAGCGCGTTGAGCTCTCTCGGACACTGTTCTTTTATGTTTACCAAGGCTGCATTTATTTGATGAAAAATACAGTAATATTGTGAAATATTTTTTACAATTTAAAAGAGCTGTTTTCTGCTGAAATAGATTTTAAAATTGAGTTTATTCATGTGATGGCAAAGCAGAATTTTTCATTTGTTGATACTGTATATACACAAAAATCTATATATTTTTCAGACCCCAGAAATGAAAGAGAAACCAAATCTGTATGGGCAGCTCATAATAAAAGAACAGGCAGATAAACAGTAAGTGAACAGAAGTTTATTACCATATAGTCTTACTGAGAGGCATACTTACATATGCCTACATGTCTAGTTATGAAGCAGGAGTCGGTGCCATGTCACGGTCTCAGTTTGACAAGGCTGTGTCCTGTTTCACGAAGGCCGTACTGCTCCAGTCACACCAGGTAGATGCCAGGCAGACGGTATTATGGATTGTGAATGGTACTCCATAATTATTTGGCCCTGAACATCAATCACATTTTATATTCTTCCTAACTTCAGACTCAGTTTTATGTCCAGCGAGCAGAAGCATATCTTCAGCTGTGTGACTTCCAGTCTGCAGCATTAGATTACAAACACGCCTGCAGTCTGCAACCACAAACTGAGGCCTATCGTCAACGACTCGCCTTCATATACTATCTTCAGGTACAAGAATTCATTTATTCACAGATTATAGGAGCTATGAATATTACAATCGGTGGATCCATTTTTCTGTTTTGAAATGTATCCAGTCATCAGTACTATTTAATAGCAATGGGTGCAAAAATGTCATTAGAATAAAGTGTGTTGTTTTCTTTCTGATTACTTCATGCCCATTTGAATTTTTATATCAATATGTGTATGCATAGTTGAAATGGATTTTCCATGCAAAAAAAAAGAAGTACAGAAATTTAAAGCCAACATCACAACAGTCCTTTGCCACAAATATTCTTAATGCCTACTTCTATGTGTGTGTTTTAACTGTTCTTGCAGGGCCAGTGTCTTTTTGATTTGGGAAAGTTTCTGGAGGCTCAGGAGTCTTTCACAAAAGCTGCGGAACTCAAACCCTACTTCCGGCCTTATCATATGAGAAGGTCATTGTAAATCTGAGCACATATTTGATATTTGAAGTGCCCTTCAAAGAGACTTGAAGTCTGCATGTGTCTGAACTAGCTGAAACAACCTCATGCAAGCAAGCAATAGCATAAAATACCACCAGGTGGCGCTACAAGCTCTTTCTTCACCATACTATCGCCTAAGTTTCAGCTGTTCACTTTGAGTGCTATTGCTTCTTTAAATTTGCATCTTACATGTGCGCATTAGGCACAAGCATAATAATTATTGGGTTAGAACATAATAACAAAATTAAACATATTAATGATATATTAATTATTAAAGAATCAACTGTTATTATCTAACAAAATATTAAAGTAGCATAATCATAGTTTAGAATATAGCTCCGTAGACTTTTCATGGAAAACATTTTGCAAAACGCAATTTTATTTTTACTTACTTTTTAAAATTTAAAACAATAGACATATTGTTCAAAATGAAGACAGAAGGTATTCGGACACACACAAAAATGATCTTACATCCATAAACGACCTATTGCTAATTTCCACCCGTAACATTTAACAATTTTATTTAGCATGTCATTTTAAAAGCTGAAAAGTCAGGTTGAAGTAAACCTGCGTTAAAGTCTAAATCATGTCAAAAGCCTCAAAAGTACAGAAGGGTTAAAAGCCATTGCACAAAGGGCTAGAAAAGTGCAGTTATTCAATTTTTTTTTTCTTGTGACTCCTGATTTGATATTTATAGAAATTTTTAAATGTCACGTAAGTCGGCAACACTGTTTTGGGCCACTGTGGATAGCTTGAGATCATAATTTTGCATCATGTTTGCCTTTTTATATATATATATATATATATATATATATATATATATATATATTCATAGCTTGGCATGTCTGACTGCTCTGGGCCGTTACTCTGAGTGTCTTCGGTTGGTCAGTAACTGGCTGGAGACGGACGGCCAGTCAGCTGACCTCCTCATTCTGAGAGCTCGCCTACACCACCAGCTCAGTCAGGTCAGACCATCATTCACAGCCTAGAGAAAAACATTTCCCTT
This sequence comes from Opsariichthys bidens, assembly GCA_037194245.1. Lineage (NCBI taxonomy): Eukaryota > Metazoa > Chordata > Actinopteri > Cypriniformes > Xenocyprididae > Opsariichthys > Opsariichthys bidens. The sequence continues at coordinate 2,898,847 of CM074283.1, read as the reverse complement.
CAAGTGACTGTAATAAACAGGTAAGAGGGCTGTTTGTCTCCTCAGATGACTTTGTGCTATCATGACTTGAGGTCCGCACTCAGGCTGAAACCATGCTGTCCAGTTGCACATGCACTGTTGAAGAGACTAAAGGAGGCAGCGGAGCATTCCCATCAGGCAGCTGTTGATAAGGCATTGAAGGGAGAGCTTTCAGATGCACTGAGGAAAATAAACAGCGCTCTGGAGTATTACCCTAGTAAAGCGCAGTACTACCTCTTTAGGTAAGGCTTAGAAGATCTGCGTATTTGTGACAGTGGGGTAAAATACAAATTATATTTATGCCAAATAGCTGATGTTTAAACCATTAACTCTGGTTTAAACATCATCTATTTGGCATAAATATAAAATGGCATAAATCTCATTTACTTATTCTATTTAAATTAGTATTAGGATATTTTCTGGTTTTATATACATTTTCTGTTACAACGACTTTTTGTTTTTTAAATTTTGCTTTTTATACAAAATACATATATTACCAGTCAAAAATTTAGAGACATTGATTATATGGTAATGCTGTTCTCCATATTCTGCAATAATTGTAAAGTCATGCAAATTTATTAAGAATATTTTAGTTATTTAAGCTATATAGCTTCTTCAAAGTTTGTCTAGATTGATAGCCAGTATGACACATGCCACCCCCCCCCACCCCCCGAAATAAAAAACAAAAAAAACAAAAAAACAATTGGTATTACAATGGTGCCATGGTCAAAAAATTATTCTGGGAAGTACATAATGACCCACCACTTAGACCAACACTAAACCAGCATAGATAAATAGACAGACAGATGGACAAAGACAAGAGCATAACACACCAATGGCTGAAGAAGGAGGGAGGGTGAAGTACTGGTGAAGTGGGTGGTCTGAGTACTTCTTGCACTTATGATTTACGAACCATAGATAAAGTAACACAATTGGATAAGTTAGAGGTGGAAACAAATAGCTCCATACAGAAGAACTGGCTCAATAAGAAAAAGAAGATGAGGTTGGACAGACAAGTGTTTACGTATAGCTGTAAGTCTCTGTTGACAACACATGTAAATGCCCAATGTGTACTTAAAGTCTTTGTTTAGTGTAATGCCAAGGTATCTGAAGTACTCCACCATTTCGACATTCTCTCCTTTAATGGTGATGGATTGGTGTTTTGGAGGAGCTAAAAAGCAGTAGGAAAATTATTATTGCACCATGTGCAAAAGGGATATGGCAAAAAAAAGGGAAAAAAAAGGAGGTCATTATTATTATTGGGCAGTGCAAGGATGGCTGTGTCATCTGCATATGCAAAATAGTGGGTATTGGTGAGTGGACTGACAGTCTTGCCTGGATCAGAATGGAAATTCATAATATTAACTTTATTTGTATAACACCTTTTAAACATTATTGCACAGCGTGTGTCACAGGACATAGTATTAATAATATGTACAACAATAGGTAAAAGGGACACAAGAAAATAGAAATTTTGGATGTACATCAGACCAGAAATTCTTTATAGAGCTAACTAGTCTTTTCAGCAGTAAAAAACCATTAGAACCATCTTGTTAGTAGAACTTGTAATTTTTTTAATAAAATAAAATAAAAAGACAAACTAAATATGTTTAAGTAGATATATAATGTAAATGGTTTTCTGCCTGCTCGAAGGGGGATTCTTTATCGGCGCCTGAGAGATTTCACTGCTGCCATTGAGGATTTAGTTCTTGCTGCTGAATTCTGTGGCGTTGAAGAGGATCCTCCTCAGGAACACATGCAAGACAACTCAGAGGATTTAGAGGAAGATGCTCAGACACAACTGGTGCTCACATACAATGATTTTGCAATTCAGTGCTTCTCCCGCAGTCTGTACAGCGAAGCCATCATGCTGCTGGACAAGGCCATAGAGAAACAGAGAGATGCAAGTGAACTGTTCATCAACAGAGGAGGTGTGGACTGACGGTTAAAAAGGTTAACGTGTTGGGCAGAGAGCGGCGTAGAAAAATATTCAGTGAATGCCTGCTTGTTTTACTTTGCTTAAAGTAACAGGGCAGAATTTGTATTATCCAGATAAAATCTGTCTCCTTTTTCCTCCAGATTGTTTTTTTAAGCTTTGTGATTGGACCTTTGCACTGGCTGACTATCAGCAAGCAGAGGAGATGGACCCGGACAACACAACTGTCTGGCTACGACTTGCTGTTATTCACAACGCAATGGGTCTGCACAGCTATAGTGACAAGTAGGTTTAAACTCTTTTGCTAAACGTTTCTTTATTTTATGCCTCTTGATATTATTTTAGAAATGTGATTTGTTCCAGGAAGTACCTGGAAGCGGCAGACAAGTTTTCTGTTGCAATACGGTACAACCCTGGTGTAGTTCAGTACTACGAGAATCGAGCCAAAGCTTATAGTAAAGTGGCCAAAATGGATGAGGCCAAGAAGGATGCCATCAGTGTTCTTATCTTAGAGCCCACCAATGACCAGGCAAGTCTCTCATCTCTTTGTCACATTCCCAAACTATGGTGGATGTTCCCTGCTTAAAAACACAGCATAAACCAGCATGAATTCCATGTTGGTCCAAGCTGGTATTGTGCTGGTTTAACTGGTGGCCAGACGAGTCATGCTGTTCTCAAGCAAAACTGAGCTTCCCATGCTGGTGACCAACAAATTATCCCATGTATACAAAACACATTATGCTGGTGACCAGCAATTCTGGATATATCTGCAGGGCAAACGTTGAAGCCAGAGTTTTTCAAAAAAATGTGATGTTGTCAAGGACCTATAATCTCCTTCCTGAAGGACCCCCTTTCTAAAATATAAAAGTGGCTATAAATGTCAATGTATACAGACCTTGTAAAATAAAACCTGTTGTTTCCAAAATTAATTATTTATTTGTCATTTATTAAAGCCTAAAAAAGAATATTTATCTGTAGAATATTTATAATAAATACAGTTAAAATAATAATATATGGCTCTTTTTTAAATGATGAGTTGCATGAAAGTTCACAAACAAGAAAAGATGTCAAAAAATGACAGACTTGATTTTGTCTATCAGGAATTGATTGGATCACTGGATTGTAGTTTGCTATTGCAGTGGAGGGAAAATTTGATTAATGTTACAATGGCACATGAATTTTGAGCACAGATAAAATACAGTATAAATATGGCAATGTTCCATGAAAAACAGGAATTGTCACTTTTGATTTTTTTTTTGTTACTGATGAAATATTCCGTGTGATATATTTCATCTCAAATGTTCAAACTAGGCTTGAAAATAATGACTTGAAGAATAGCAAATGTTCAAAAAACCTTGTTTAGTTGCTTTAGATGTAAAAACAAACAAACAAACAAACAAAAAAACCCAATCTTTAAATTGAGTTTATTATTCTTAAATTTCCATGTAGGTAGTGCCTTTGTTGATGAGTCTGCTACCAGGATGCTCCTTGACTGATATTATGTCCTGTGCCACTGCACAGTCAGTCAAAACCCTGCTGGTGGCAAAGATTCAAGCTTTCAAAATAGCAGCGTCCAAGGTGTCAAGGTTTGTAGGCATGCATTCTGAATTTACGGAGGTTTAGTTTGATAATAGAGATGTCTGGCTTCTCTTATCCTTAGAAGATTTTATGGTAGTTTTTGTGAATGTAGGTTTAATGCTAGGAATCAGCTTGGTTTTAAGAGCACCCTTTCTTCTGCTAGAATTGGCAGGATGGCCCTTGCCAAAAACGACAGCCAATCCGATACATCCTCACAGAAGTTACAGGCCGAGGATGGTCCAGAGCAGAAGATGAAGCCATGCGCCACTCCAGTAGAGCTGCACTGCAAGCTAGTCAAGAGAAAACAGGTGCACCTAGTATTGATCGTAATCATGCACTGTTCATTGTTGGCCAGAGGAGAACTGGTCCCTGTTTTTTGTTTTGTTTTTTTATCCATTTTTGTCACCTGATGGAGTTTGGTTTCCATGGGGACATGTGATATTCAATTGTTTTTGATTTGCCTACATTGATACCATTCTATGTGAATTGAGCTCCAGAGCTGCTGTTTAGGTAAATGAAGTAAATTAATAACAAATGATTTTTACAATGGAATGGATCAATGCAGAACTTACTTTTGCTGGACAATGACACCATTTTCTGCTAGAGCTACTCTGCAGCCAAAATTATTTTCCTGTTATCACTGTAAAACTGCTTTGACACAATTTGCATTGTAAAAAGCGCTATATAAATATATAATAGGTGAGTTGACTCGACTAGATCTACACATGAAATGCGATTGGATTTACTTGTTGGTGGTGTTGTAAATGCTGACCAATACAGTGATGCAAAGGCATATTATCACCTATGCTATAGACATTACTATTGAAATATCTGGAATCTGTAAAACATTGTTTTATTTCCCAAGGTAGTATATATATATAGTATATATACTAGTAGTATATATATTGTTCAGGATGACTAATATCAATTTTTTAATCCTTGAAATGTCTGTTTTGTAATTTAGTCTTTTCCTGTGGAGGCAAAGCCCATTTCTCTGGTTTACTATTACCTCATCAAGAAATGATTCCAATATGCTAATTAGGTATCACAGAAAACAGTTAAATGTGTGAGTTTTCTCAGAAAAACGAAATCTGTTAATTTGTGACATTAATCTCTTCTGTTTATGGTGTCAGATGAATCAAGCTGTGAAAAGAGCCCTGCAGCAGAGGCAGCCCCTGCACTATGACGGGCCACGTCTGGCCCCTATCCACTCTGTACGTGAGGAGCCTAGCACTCAGCAACGGCCATATGTGTGGAGGAATTTTGGGGGATTCGGGCTCAATTGTTGAAGACTCATTGGAAAGAATTCTTCTCAGCAATTCTGGTGACTGGGTAATCTGTTACTCTCATAATACTTTGGGTTTACTAAAGTGAAAACTTCAAGGTATTCTTCACTTCTTCTGTGGTGAAACAAAAAAAAACATTTTGAAGGACATTTGAGTCCAAACATCATCGGACCCCATTGAAATGATTTTTTATTTTTGCACAATATCTTCTTATTGTGTTCCAAAAAAGAAAGAAAGAAAGAAAGAAACGCATATACAAGTTTGGAATGATGTCGATCGTGTATGATATATCCTTTCAGGTTAGATATTATTTTGGCATTACATTTGATTTAGTCAATTCCTTGCTATAATGCGGTGGGAGTTGTTTTGTTCATAGCAGCTGTTGCTGCTCAGAGGTCCTCAGCAGCTGAGGAAACAGCTGAGAAAGTGAGAGAGAGAAGAAAGCGCGAGAGAGAATAGTATAAAAACACCACTGGCAGCTGATCCCAGACTTTTATCACAGACGTTTACACTCCCTTGCTAATGGTGAAACACATGTTTTCAGCCCCTAGAGAAGACAGCCCCAGATTTTTTTGCCATGGTAATAATGGAACAATCAGACGTCATTCTCTGACATTTATTGTCCTTGTACAAAAAGAAAACATACATGAAATAAAGACTTTAATTTCTGTAATTGACCTTTCAGTCCAGTCTACATTTATGCAGGCTTTGAAAAGGGCAGCTGTGTGGTGATTGCAGGTTATTTTTATAAGCTTGCATTTTTTTTTGTAGATGACATGAAGTAAATCAAATGTATTTATAAAACAAATTTCTATGGTTCAATCCTCATTGCAGTTTTAAAATTGTGAAAATGAAAGATATTTAAAACATATCCTTTATGGCAGTGTGAGGATATTTGTAAATATGTAGGATTACAGTGTGTTTGGAATAGCATATACTACTAGTACTACATATACTACTTGGATATATTTGCAGCTCTCTTACTTTATTAAAGGGATAGTTCACCCAAAAATTAAATTTCTGTTAATAATTACTAACCCTCATGTTGATTCAAACCCGTAAGACCTTTGTTCATCTTCGGAATCTTCAAGGCCCAGAAAATTAGTAAAGACATCGTTAAACTAAATAAAGTAAATAAAACAAAATATAAATAGTGCCTTCACACTATGGGCTTGCTGAAAGACTACCAGGCTGATTTGCTAGGAGACCTTGATGAGAGCAGGGATATTGGTCCTGACACAGTCACAGAGTTGGCAGTCCTGGTGGCTGAATTTAAGCAGAATTAAAGAAAAAGATAAGAGCTTCCTCATGGACACCCTGCCAGGGTGCCTGGCTTAAACAGTAAGTAGGCGGCTGCATTCCAGAAGACCCTCTCAGGTCTCCGGGGCTGCTGAGCGGGAGCAGCCCCAAACTTCAAAAGCCAATTCCTCACATCGTGACGTGCAAAAGTACAGCATCGCTTCCTATTGGGAAGGTACTTTCAACTACAGCCTTCGAGGGGTATTATGGATCTGAGGACCGTAATTATCGCCAAGAAGGCTGCGGACAGAAGGTCCTGACACCAGCACTGTCAGATCTCTGAGAGTAGTCCCATCCAGGGGGAAGCAGTCAACACCGCAGTATATGGTGCCCATTTCTCCTCGGTGCCCTCAGGGAGGCATTCTGTCAACCCTGCCACATCCAGGTGCAGCGGTCTCTGGCTAATGTATATCTCATCTTCTGCCTGGAAACGTAGTGGCGTTGGGATGATCGAAGCTTCCAGTTCGGTTGTTCCATGCTGGTGTGCCGCTTCAGGGCACTGAAGTGGTTGCTTGAAAAACACCAGATTTATGGGAGCCCTACCCGCATTGGTGGACCCCGAGCAGGCTCTGGTTATGGTTAATTAAACACTTTGTTGGGGAAAGGCTGAGGAATGTTGGCGAATGCTTACCACATTCCTTTGGGTGGAAAGTCATTAGAGAGAGACCCATTGGTTACACGTTTCCTCTGTGGCACTTTGAGGCTGAGGCCTGCAGTAAGCACTAGGATGCCAACTTCCAGTCAAGTATTTGACTCTCAAGACATTGTTCCTCTTATCACTCCTCTTATCACTCCTCTTATCAAAAGGATAGGAGATCTGTAAGCTCTTTCAGGTGTCCCTTTGTGCTTGGAATTTGCACCTGGCCTGGTAAAGGCACTCCTTCAAACTAGGCCAGGGTATATTTGTAAGGTATTGATGTTAGTTTCCTTTTTGAAGTGGAACATTACATCATGAATTATGTTTATTCTACGCCAATCTTTATTGACTACCACAGTCAGGTAACATCAAAGATGCACTGGAAGGGAGTGCCTACATAGAACATTATCAGTTGGTTTGACTTCAGGAAGCCATGTGTCTGTCAGTGTGTGGGATTATGTGTGTGTAGTTAGGAGAAAGAAAAGCATGTCTAGCACATTTAGGTGTACCACACCTTGTCAGAGATTTATAACATCTGATGATTCTCATGAATTTCTGAGATGATTCTTGGAGCACGTTCGGCCAGCCCTCGAGGCTCAGCTCCCAGCTGGCACTTAAAAGCGGACCTCGCAAGAAGCTGAAGGAGGATCTAAGGGAAGTCATCTCAGCCAAGAGGAAAAGAAAGCCTCTTTTGGCGTCACACTTTTCCACTGTTAGCGCCCCACCCCTTTTGTCTGTCACACCCTTGATAGACCCCAGTAAAGCTAGACTTGTAGAGTGATTGTTACATTCACTTCCTTATATGTCTCTCCTGAAGCTTGCACTATGGTATTAGTTGTTGCAGATGTAGAGTTTGGACTACACTACACTAACACTATTGCCTTCCACTTTTCTACCTGTTTCCCTTCGTAGTGCAAAGTGGGCAATGTGATAGTGAAGTGAAAATGACAAAGATTGCATGTCCCTTTTCCCTCCTTTGGCTGTCTTAGTATTAGGAGTCTGGAGTTGATATTGGTGTGCATCCCCAGTGGCACATAAATGGCGGACATGGATGAAGAGAATGGGCATTTCACACTGTCATGCTCCACTTGGTCATCTGGCACCCTCCAGTGAACTGGGTATAGAGGCAGTTTCAGTATCCTTCATATTTCATATAGACAGAAAAAGGAAAGATGAGCAGTTCCGCTGTTCACATTCCGCACCTGTACAGTATGCTCCTTCTATAATAGTATAGCTGTGATAAAAGTGGATGACGGACAATACCGCAACTTGTGTCCCACACCCTCATTGGTCACCCTTCCCCCTCTCGTACCAGGAGTGCAGAGGTATTAGCTATATGCTCCCTCTGTGATCACGTCAAATAGGCTGGACGAGACAGGAAGAATGGACAATACTGCAGTAGCATCCCACTTCATCTTCTGTCGCTTCTATGGCATGGGGCTTGGAGAAGTATCAATATGCTTCTTGCTGAATCAAATTCATACTGGAAATAGCATATTGGGACTTCCCTTGGTAAGGGAAGGGGCAATTATCTGAAGCCTCCTCCTATTTAGAGGCTGCAATTCTGTTTCCTTATACAGCAGGGTAAGGAGAATGGGCTTTCTGCTTCTACATCTCACTCCTTCATTTGTCGCCATTCTAGTCTATACCTGGAGGTGATAGTGTGATGCAGTTGAGAGAACGTCCTGGTCCTCTGCTGGTTAAAGCTGTGTAAATGCGACAAGCAAAGACATGTTGTACACACTTTGAAACCATAGCGTTTGAGCTTAGAATAAACAGACTGTTATCGTTCGATGGTTTGGACACAAATATAGTTATCGTAATAGTTATCTTTATAGTGTGAATCTTTATGGTGTGAATGGGCCTTATATCCGCAATCTACCTAGCCAGTTCTGCCCCTGCGTCAGTTTCACAATAGGAAATATGGGTGGTATTGAGCTGCAGATGTTGAACCTTAGGCTGTTTAGTTCCTGGTCACTAGGTGTATGCACTGTTTGGGAATTTTTGGCTACAGCTTAGCTCACTAGGCAGTTTCATTGCACTGTGAGAAGGCATTTGTTCAGTATGGAATAGTGGGTATTACTTTCCCATAGCGTCAACTCCATGACACAGTGTTGAGTTCCACTTTGAAAGGGAACGTCTCGTTTAAGTATGTACTGTGGTTTCCTGAGAAGCGGAACTGTGTCACGCTTCCATACTTCCAGCATGCCTATATGGCTTCCTTCAGGTGTTATGAAGTTGATTATGTTCCCTCTTGGCACTCTTATATACCCTGCCAGCGTCTATGATGTCACCTGACTGCGGTAGCCAATCAAGATTGTAACATATTCTGACTTCAGAAAAATGCTTCAGTTCCCATAGCATCAACTCCATGATACCCTTCAACCAAAGCAGAATAATCAATTCTGGTACAGTTTACATGCCACTGAGGTGAGATTCCTTCATCAAAACAGACTTACGCTTTAATACTCAAATTAGGGTTTCTTTGCTAAAATCAGTTTAACTTTTGAACATATGGTAAAATGTGTCAAGACTCTTTCAATTACAGTAGAGATGTCAATTCAGTCACTTTATCTGCATTTAAACAAGCCAGCGACTAGTGACCTTAATGTGTATCGGATGTCGTATTCTGACTGGAATGATCAAATACACACATAAATGCATACAGTTTACCAAGGTAAAGAATGAGCTCAAGCAGAATACAGGAAAGGAAGAAGTTCTAGCATTGTTTGAAATTAAGCAGATCAACAGTCTCGAGCAAACCATCAGTTTAGTTCTAACATGCCATTCTTTAAAAGGGGGGTAACGATACTGAATGTGTCAAATAATGAGACTAAGTTTGATACTTGAATATCTTGCCAATTTGAATTAAACTGTCCTGATGCAATTTGTGGAAGCTCCTGGTGATCTTTGCCGATGTTGTCTTGATGAGAGATCCAGTTGAATTCAGAAGATCTTTGGTGAATGGAAATACAAGGACAGAGCCTGGCCCAAGCTGGGGGGTTCTCCGAAGTCGTCACACCCTCTGGAGGTGACTGAGCCAATAAGGCATTGTTCCTTCGGATGTTAACATAAGACATTGGATTGCGTGTTTGAGAGAAGAACCTTCTAGATTCTTATAATACTAATGTGTCACAGAGTTAGCAAAATGTAATGTAAGTTAACAAATCGAGATCGAAGATTGGAGTTCTTAGAGACCAAACCTGCTACCCATGTGATTTTAGTTAACCATAGTATGCAACTCTGAAACATTAATACAAAAGAGTTCAAAAGAGAGAATTAATACATATGCCAAACCCCATGAAATATAAATCACGAGAGGGCAAAATTAGATACATGTTTATACATTTCTCAAATGGTTATATATAGAATATATAGGATTAAAAAGGTTTATATGTCCTTCTCAACAAGACTTAAGGCGAGAATCACAACTTCTCTGCAAATTCCTTACGGTCATAAAACTTATCAGTCTTCCTGTGTCCTGTAACCAGAGTCTCGGTTTTGGGGAATGGTTCACAGACCTTTGCTGAGAGAGTGAGTTTGGATTAATCAGTAAATATAATGAATAATTTGTGTGTGTCTGATTGGTCCAAATGCTTCAGGGAACCGGGTTACATAACCGAGACGTTTTATGAAACCTTTGAGTTCATTAATTCTCGAATAAATTAAACATTTTTACCTATCAATATTGTGTGGTGGCGTGTTACAAGACTTTTCTCTCCGTGACCAGCTACAGCAAGACGTGTTTGCATGCTTGCACACCCCTTTTGTTACTCTTTGGGTTTGCTGGAAATAAACAGTCGGAAAATCAGGTGTAATGCTTCTGGATGAGCACACTGAAAATTTGTTTAACTTATGAATTTATTTATTTGAAGTGCATTTTATATTGGTCTAAATGAAAATCTAGTTTCTCTAAAAGCAAATATTTGCTTAAAACCAATGTGCAGAACACATAATGGCTAGCTTTACTGACTGGAGAAATTATTGTGAGTTTTATTTATTTTTCAGGTTTTTTTTTTCATAAAAGAAAACATAGATATAAATATTTTAAAAGGCATCACAATAAACATTAAGGTCTTTTGAGGAGAATATTCCTGTCTTTATAACTTTTTTTTATAAAGACTCTCTTTTTAACTACAAATATAATTTGAGAAAAACTAAATAATTTTCTGTGCATATATTCATTTTATTAGCAGTGGTTCGTTCAGAAATTAACATCATTAGCTTAAGCTTTTAATTTGGTTATTCCATTCTACCTCCATACTGGCAAATACGGGATGGTTACAGTTTTTAAGAAGTACAATAAGCTTGACAGAAAACATCCAAAAAGATGTCTGAGATAGAAGGAATAGATAGTTGATCTTCTTGGTTTAAATACATTACTCAAAAACAAAAAAAGAGGCTGAGAAGTGGAAGAGTGCCGTGGCAGACTGTGAATTTCTTGCTGCCAACCAGCAATCTAGATACATTTGCTTTCGAATGAACCTTGCGGTGGTGGGGCTTGGTGGAGTTTCCTCAGACAGTGTGTGTGGGGGGGCCGAGACCGCGAACAAAGTGGTTTTAAACAGACAGTGGTCATAAAGAAGCCCAAAAGTGCTTCACACTGGTGTAATAAAAGTGTAAGGTTACTCTTTTTGGCAGATTAGGACAGACAGCCAGGAGAGTCACGAGTTGCCAGCTTCCCCCCCAGACAAAAACACCTTTCTCTGGGCACAGGAGCGGGTGGCCTGGCCTCCAGTCAAAGAAGTCTTTGCAGACCAAAATTTCATTCACGTTTGCTGGGAGACTGTTTTGTCTAAAACATGCAGCGTGTGTTTGTAATTTTTGGAGAGTGGTAGGAGCGTGCAGATGGACTGACTTAAATGGACTGAAGTCTGAAATTCAATGAAGTTTTTAGAAAGCCACAAGATTTTTCTTTCTTCAACATTGTAATATAACAGTTAATTTTCCTTGAATGTACACAAACAGTATTCAAAATAAATACTGCAATAAGTCATGAAAAAACTATTTTATTTAAAAATGAGAAAAATATGAAAAACAACGATACAGTTAACTTAAACAGTGTAATAAATAAATATATTTACATAGAAACAATATCTATCTATATATAGTTATATATGTATCCAACCGTTTGTTTGCTTCTTTATAGGTTAAGTTTAGAGTTTAGTTGTACCCAGGTGATGTCTGACCTGTCTGGCACAAATAGATGAATATAAAGAATTAAATGACCTCTTTTACAGTCTCTTAAATGGACATAGACAAGTGGTCCCTACTGAGGAACCTTTGAAAGACAGTTTATTCATTTTGGATAGATAATGTGTCTGCTGTTTTTTTGTGACTCATAAACTTTCCAGATGGAGTCAAATCCAGTTTTGGTCTTGGTCTTTTCTTTTCAGATGAACTGTCATAGGGATAGTCTTCACTGTCACAGTCTTTTTCTTGCCTTGAGTCTTTAAACATACCTTTTTTCGGTACCTTTTCAGTGATTTTGACTATAAGGTCATCATGCTATGCCTACAAATAAGTTATCCAAGGCATACTTGGCCTGCTGGGAGGTCGTATAACTGTCCTCACTTTCTGGGTGCTGTTGACCGACACAGTTTCTTACATTACATGGTGCGTGGCCGGGATTTGTGTAACGGCAGGCTAGGACCACAGGTCCGCATCCAGGGTTTTTGAGGAATAGTCCAGATAGTCCGCGCTTTATCCTTCATCTGAGGTTGTGATGTCTGCCATTGAGAAAAGGAGTGTGATTAACATGTGGGACTTTCTCTGGGAAATTAAAGGTATAATTCACCCCAAAATGACAATTCTGTTATTATTTAATCTCCCTCATGTTGTTCCAAAACTGTATAACTTTCTTTCTTCTTTGAAGAACGATGAATGTACATGCTAGCTCAGTGAAATTGCAGTGAATGAGAAGCTTTTAAGCATAAATGGAACTCAAAAGTGCTATAAAAAAGTGGTCCATACGACTCAAACACATATATTGCAAGTCTTCTGAAGTGATTCGAAACCTTCAATAGCAGTTTCCGAAAGCAGTAGGACGCAGTCAGACACAGGTAGAAATTTAAGTCATTATACACTGATAATCCCCCCCTCTAGTCTGTTGATAACTGCTACAAATAAATCATTGAGAACAAAGCCCAGTTCCTGGCAGAATTATTCAGACCAATTTTGTGCTCTGATTCATTGAAAAGATCTGACTAAAAAGAAGGTTTTTCTTAAAAACCAAAAACCAACGACATTGTTATTTCTCTTCTGCGCTCTTGTGAACTCACCATGGAGAACTAGAGTAGATATGAAGACTTGGTCTGTTTCTCGCATAAAGTGACTTCAGAAGACTTGGAATATAACATATATGAAGCACTTTATGTTACTTATATAGTTCTTATTATGCCCCATTTCAAGTTCAGCTCTAATTGAAGTTGTGTTATGAACAACACTACAAATTTCACCTTTTGTGTTCCACAGAAGAAAGAAAGTTGGAATGATGTGAGGGAGAATTAGTGATAGCAGAATTCTTATTTTTGAGTGAACAATCCCTTCCAATTCTCACTATGAGACTGTTTGCCATCTTAAAGAGGCTTTCAGGGTGTGGAAAGCACCTCTACAGCTTTGCTCAGATAAAAAGATGCATCATACACAGCAGCAGAGGGTGTAGCAGTTAAGTTTGGCTGCATTGCGTCCTGTGCCGGCATAGCGATTCTTCTTGGGAAGCAGCACAATGAAGGACACAGCCAGTGACACATGGTAGAAACTGTGGACATAAGCGTAGTTCCACTCCTGCGGGAGCAAAAGAGCAAGTTATTAGCGGAGTTACTCAAAGATGCTTTTCTAACAAATTGTGTAATGTGTTCCTCCAGTTGCAGGAGCTGTTTAAGAGCTGCATCATATTTACCTCAAAATAGAAGCGAAGCATCAAAGCAAGAGCACCGAAGCAGAACCCTGGCCCCACTTGTTGAGTGTAAACACTTTTGTCTGGATAAAGGCCTTTCTTTTCCTTCATTTTTTGTAACTGGAACAATGAAAAAACAATATTGTAAAACCTTGTGAAAGCATTTGTGGTCGATAATAAAATCTTGAGTTTCCATGTTGTCAATATGAGAAAAATACAATTCCTCATCAAGCTTATTTGAGCTCTGCTCTTACAACTTCACTAATCTGATGCATTATTTTTCTCTATGTTTTAGGCTTCCGTCTACACTGAGATGATGGTTTTGTCCTGCAAAAACTGCCTTTTTGAAGATGCTCTTCAAAGTGAATACATTTGAAAACACTGTTTTCGCATTCAGCTGTGGACTGTGAAAAGAAAAGTCGAAAAAATCCGAAAATTACGACACAATACGTTTATTGGCATGTGTCAGCTACGTTCTATTCACTTGCACAGTGTTGCTAAAGATACATGTTACTTTGTGCGATCTTCATATTTCAGTCATATTACATTACATTCACAACAAGCTTTTATTATGTTTTACGCATTCGCAGTAAGAAGATTTAAGCATTTCATGAAGTTTAAGTGTGAACGAGAAACGTTTGAAAAAGCTACTTTGTATGGAGAGCGTTTTGAAACAAAAGCGCTATTTTTAAATGCATTTGGATTAATGCAATTAATGAAAATTCTGTAATTAGTTACTCACCTTCATGTCGTTCCAAAGTCGTAAGACCTCTGTTTATCTTCAGAGCACAAATGAAGATATTTTTGATGAAATCCGTGAGCTTTCTGGCCTCCGATAGACTGCAACATTATTACCACTTTCAAGGCCCAAAAAGGTAGTAAAGAAATCATTAAAATAGTCCAACTGACTACAGTGGTTCAATGTTAATGTTTTGAAGGGACGAGAATACTTTTTGTGTGCAAAAAAACAAACAAAAATCACGGATTTATTCAACAATTTCGTCTCCTCCATGCCAGTGTCCTATGCTGTTCACGTAGTAAACACATTGCAGAGCTTCCGGGTTCTATGTTTGAAACCAGAAGCTCTGCAATATGTTTACTACGCAAACTCAGTATTGGCCGACACTGTTCACGTGAGCAGCATGACGCATGCATGTGATGCTGACGCAGGAGCCGGCCAATAATGAGTCGCCGTTCTGACGTAGAACCTGGAAGCCTGCACTGTGTTTACTACACGAACAGCAATGGAACGCTGACATGGAAGAGAAGAAATTGTTAACTAAAGCCATTATTTTGTTTGTTTTTTTGCACACAAAAAGTATTTTCGTCCCTTCATCACATTGATGTTGAACCACTGTAGTCACATGGACTGTTTTAACGATGTCTTTACTACCTTTCTGGGCCTTGAAAGTGGTAATTACGTTGCAGTCTATCAGAGGTCTGAAAGGTCATGGATTTAATCAAAAATCAAAAATATCTTAATTTGTGCTCTGAAAATGAACAAAGGTCTTGCTGTTTTGCAACGACATGTAATTAATGACATAATTTTCATGTTTGGGTGAACTAGCCCTTTTCAAAGCATGTCAAATGCGTTACTGTAAGAACTGCATCTGATGTATCTCAAACTCACCCATTTGACTGTTATCATGAAGACAGCTGTTCCAATAGGGCCGGAGTAGATGCCGTATCCTAAGCGGTCCTGGTAGATTCTCACAGCCGCTGTCAGCACACCAAACATGGTGAGCGAAGAACGCTTGGGTTCATCGAAATCTCCCAGTGCTGGATGAGAGCAAACGGACACATATTCTTTACATGACACGCCGGAATGCAAGATATAAACACTTGTCAATGCTGCTCACGAAAAATAATATTTTAGATCACTGTGTTTGACTGTTTGACCGGTGGTATTGCACATGTATTTTATTATAAATAGATTTATACCTTTACAGAACATTATTGAGATTTGCTCACCGTTAGGATATGGAGATGCTGTCATTATTTGCTCACCTAGTAGCGTGACCCACATGGAGATAGCTGTGCCGTACACGCTGAAGTACTCCAGAATCTCGTACTTCATGAAACAGACAATGGACAAGCCGGGACCATCACATGCATGGTAAATCTGAGAACAGATGGAGAAAACACATGACTGCTAAGTCACCTTGATAGAGAGGTATCTGCTGAGAACATAAATGTAAATTTTAAAGGCTCTAGAATAGATTAGATGAAGCTTTCCTTGTCTGCAGAAGATTATGAACGTCATCAGCTCTGGTTCAGATTGAGCCAACTGAGTTTTGTAAACTTTCCTTCATTGGTAATTTTGTAATGCACTGAGAATGCAGGGCCATATCTCACAAAAAGTGCTATCACATTCCAATACAATCCTTTTTTAAATAGTTTTTCTATTTCTCTTGAGTTCTGTGTGAAGGGCCCCTTTAGCACAAGTATGTCATTACTAATGACAGATACGCAAGCTGTAAAGATACCACACTGTACATTTTTTCCACATCTTTCAAATGAATTTAAAAAAATTCTACTTTTCAGTACACATTTATAAAAGCCCCCATTCACTTACCGCTGTGAAGAACATTGTGAAGAAATAGACCATGGCCTCCATGTGGAAGCCCCTCTTGGCGGCCACACTGGCTGCGGGCAGGAACACCAAACTGCTGATGGTGGGTAGCAACATCTTGGCGATAAGTGCTCCCATTGTGACCCAAATAAAAGGCCCTGGGGTTTGTGGAAAACTTGTCTGGTTGTTTCAAACCACCGGATCTGCTGGAGAAGCGACCAAGAGAGTGAAGAACTGATTCTCACACTGTCACAACCTCCTCTGGAGGATCTTTAAAGTTTAAATGGCTCAGACGGGTCTGTATGCGCCCTGTCATCAGAACAGCAGCTGTCTGCATGAGGACTGAGACAGGCCTGCAAATCACATGGCACGCTTTTGTCGCACATGTTTGGGATTGTAGAACAACAGCAGTGGGACAAAAGTGAAACCATTTATGGTGAACTTCACACGTTCAACTTCAAAAGTTCATGCAATTGAACCGCAATCATGGAGTCAATGCTGAGTCAAAGTGTTTCCACGCATTAAAAAAAAAGTGGCTAGCGCCACTGGGCGTACAGAGAATTCTTTGAAACGTTTTTTTCTTATACTGGTCAGTCTGGACGGCAATGTGTTGAGTCTCAGACATTGAGCTTCTCATGGGTGAATCGATCCTCAGCAGTGGCTATAGCTGTCTCTTTTGGGTTATTGACATTGGCCTCTCGAAAGCACCTGTATGCGTCATTGCAAATCTGTGTTTGACGTGAATGTGGTTCTGAGGGCAGAAAAATGTGAACGGTTATGGTAAGGTGTAGGCTTAAGATGTTTGTGTTTGAGACCAGTGAGTCTTGCGTAGACCCATACCAGATGTACCTATTAAATGAATGAAGAGAACCCGAGAACAAATTCTCACTTTGTACTGGTCACATTTCATGTGGTCAAAATGACTTTTATGTCTTTGAAATGTATTATTTTATGCTGCTGAAACATTTTAGCATCTAAAATGTCCATATGTACATTCTAAAAGTCAGAAACTCCTCCAAGCATCAGATGATCTGCATCAGGATCCATTTAATTCAGTGTAAATGGCAGAAAAGACATAAAAACTTCTTCTTTCTAAATCAATAGGGAACAGATGTGACAGTGAGGTTTCTCTAATTTAAACTGGTGTTATTGAAATTTAGCACATTAAATGGCAGCAAAATGAAGCGTAAATACTTGTGTTCTTGAAGCACCACGGGACGATTTAACCTAACCCTTCTGTATCCTGTGGCTTTTTTGATGTGGCTTTAACAGCTTTCTAAATAAGACTTCACACAGTCCACAACAGTTAGGAAAGTCCTTATTTTGTTATTTTGAGCACGAGGGAGAGTCTTGCTATGGACTTTGTGGCTGGTCAGTCACAGTTGCTCTCCTCTCAGCTGTTGCACTTGCTAGAGGAACACAAAGGGTGCAGTGTGCTGAGCGCTCCTCACGCCCGACATTTTCTAAATAACTCTGTAACACGATTCTCCAAGACACCAGAGAGATTGCAAACCTCAGATACTTGCAGAAGAGTCCATTTTCTTGACCAGTCACTGTCCTGGAATGAGGAGTCACATTTTAGGTCACATGCTGAAAGTGCAACATCGTTGCTTTCGCTCGTCCATCTCGCTGTGGCCACATTTTTGTGCAGCACTGTTGCCGGTTTTTAATTCAAGTGTGCTTCTTTTAAACTAAAAATAAGTATACTAATATACGTACTTCTCAGAAATATATTTTATGTACTTCTCAGAAATATACTTAAGTATACTTGACTTATACTTTATCTTTTGATCAAGACATGAAGAAGTAAAATTAAGTCTTCTAAAGTATACTTGGCTTGTAGTTGTGTTTACTTTTTATTGAGTGGCCTATTAAATACTTTTTTCTCATAGCTTTATATGTTGTTTTAATAAACTTACATTGTTTTGAAAATATTGGTTTATAAAGAAAACCAATGTAGATATGTTCCCAATTGTTACGTGACATGTCCAAGGAGGCGCGGAGACAGGAATAAAGTATAATAAAGTCTTTAATTACGATGCAGGGGAGTTACACGGAACAGGAAACATAAACACGTACACACGAGCGAGAATGGACCTAGACTGAGGGAAACACAGGGAATATATACACATGAACACAATGGGAGAGACAGGGTAATTAACAAGACACAGCTGAATATCATAAGACAAATGAGTGGCGGGAACAGAACCAAAACACAAGCACATGTGAAACAATGAAAACAAACAGTCCGGAACAGATATACATGTAACACCAATTCTGCATGTGTGAATTTTTGTGTAGTCCACTGGTAGTGTTCAGAGGAATTTACTTCAAATCAGTTAAAGATTTATTTCAAGTATAATAATTAATACTTAAATAGAAACATAGAAGTGTTCTTAAAATGCAAAAACAATATATAAATAGTAAACTATAAGTATGATGTTAAGTTCACTTAAAGAAAATATTGTCATTGTTACATATGTTACATGTTGTAACTATAGTAATAACTATAAATTATGCATAATTGCATGCAACTAACCCTAAACCAACCCAAACCCTAATCCTAACCCTATAGTAAGTACATGAAATTACTTAATATTACTCTATACTTAAATGTATAATTACAGAGTAACAAAGTCACCTTTAAAAAAAGTGTAACCAATGTAAACTACGAAAAATGTAGTTCTGTCATGAAAACTCTTGGAGTGTTTGGCATGGTAACGGGTATGCCAGTGGTGATATTTTTCGTTTTGACGGAACAGATCTGCTACGCTGCCGCTTCTTTTATTGCAGCTGCAGCTGCAGAGCAAGTACGTGACTTGCTACTGCCAATATATACACGACACACTGCTGTGAGCAAGTACTGGTTGCTGCTCCACATACAGCATACATGAATTACCCATAGCAGATCTATACAGGTGGAGCTGGGGAAGGTGGAGGGTTTCTGAAAGCACACTGCTAAGCAAACGCTACTCATGAATTTGTTTCCTTTGAAATGAGGGCCTGAAAAAAGATAAGGAGATACAATAAAGGAAGTGTTTCTTTTAATGCTGTCTCAACTGTTCCGAAATATTGTCCATATCAAACATCATCGCATTTTAAAGGTTCCCATAAAATATATAATTCATAAAACATTTAATATTACAGAAATCGAATTTTGCGTATTTTAATTGAAATTAAAATTTATCATGTTTATTCTCAGAAAATGAGAAAAAGTTTGTAATGTAGCTCTTCAACTTTCAAAACATTAGATTGCAGCAACAAAACATTCTGTTCGTAACAGGGTTTGCACAAAACATGTTTAAAATTACATACCGTAATGGAGCCAGACCGAAAACAGTGCCTAAACAGCTAAGTGTATTTAGCTTTTGGATAACATTAACCAAATAGTCTGTGTGGTGACAGCGATTTCAGAGGAAGAGGAATTTTGATTAAAGATTACAAAGACAAACTTTTTTCCTTTTTGAATAACCATTAATGCATGAATAATTCAAAACAGACCAGGAGCTTGCATTAGGATATTCACGTTGACTATACCAATATATGTTTCCTTTGTAGCATAAACAAATGATTAGAAAATAGTGATCGCTTGCACTATAAAATGTCTGCATGTTTCCCCATATCTGGGTAGCTTACAATCAGTTATCATAGCAGAGCTGATTCATTGCTCCAAAACAGACCCTGCTGAATTAGGCTCTAATAACATGCCTGTCGTGTGAGAAGAACATTTGTTTAGACTATGAATGTATTCATGTGTGGTACAATTGACAGCTAGTTAGAGAGCATTGTTTTTGTCTATTCATTCCCAACTGTTTTTTATATTTCCACAAAGTACACCTGAGTTTCCATCCCCAGTTTAGAGTGAAGGAAAGCTTGTGTTTATAACAACTAAAATGAATCAAGGGCATTTTTCCTACACAGCCATTTGCCTTAGAAATTTTGAAAGATCTCTCTCCTTCTCTGTGTCACACACAAAAACTTTCCCTGTGTTTTCTGCCTTGTAATTTTAGGCTTTTAAAAAGCAACCATTCCTCCAGACTTTCAGACTGTGCAAACCTCCTGAAGTATGTCTATCACCATACAAATCTGTGGTTGAGAGGAGTGTTTGATTGAGCTATAAGTGTAGCGAACCGTCCCTAATGTACAGAGCAGACAGACAGGCAACTAAGAGAACATGTGGACTATAAATGTACACGTCACACTGCACAGGCATGGTGGTCTCAACTATCTGCCTGTGCTGCCCAAGTCTTTTTCTCCATCCATCTCTCTCTTCCTCCAAGTCTTGTTTTTATTACACTGCAAAAAAAATCACCTTGTTAGTCAGTATTAATCAGTATATATATATATATATATATATATATATATATATATATATGCACCGATCAAGCATAACTGACTGGTGAAGTGAATAACGAATAACACATATCTTCATCATGGCACCTGTTAGTGGGTGGGATATATTAGGCAGCAAGAACATTTTGTCCTCAAAGTTGATGTGTTAGTAGCAGGAAAAATGGATTTGAGAGAGTATAAGGGCCAAATTGTGATGGCTAGACGACTGGATCAGAGCATTTCCAAAACTACAGCTCTTGTGGGGTGTTCCTGGTCTTCAGTGGTCAGTCTATCACAGTGGTGAACCGGTGACAGGGTCATGAGCGGGTCAACAGGGTCATATATTATGCATGTTGATCCCAACAAACCGTCCCATACCGGTGTGATTAAAAAGATCTTAAACTAGATGGAACTGGATAAAATATTTTGACAGTTGCGATTCCAAATCGGTTTAATGACCTGTAACTCTGCCTGAGTATCGGACAAGTGTTCACTGTTGGCCAGAGGAGAACTGGGTTTTTTTCTCCATTTGTTGGAGTTTTGGTTCTTGCCGCTGTTGCCTTTGGCTTGCTTAAGTTGGGGACACTTGCTTGATATTCAGCAGTGTTTTTGATATGCCTGCATTGGCGCCGTTGTATGCGAACTGAGCTGAGCCAGACGATTACGTCACTGTTTTCTCCAGTGCTGATATACATAAATGAACTAGACTAATAACTATTGATATTTGTAACGGAATGAATCAATAATATATAGAATAAGCTGCACAATGACACCATTTTCTTTGAGAGCTGCTGTGCAGCCAAAAATGATTTGCCGAATATTACTGTAAAGCTGCTTTGCCACAATTTGCATTGTAAAAAGCGCTATATGTGTAAAGGTG
Source organism: Opsariichthys bidens (assembly GCA_037194245.1). Taxonomy (NCBI): domain Eukaryota; kingdom Metazoa; phylum Chordata; class Actinopteri; order Cypriniformes; family Xenocyprididae; genus Opsariichthys; species Opsariichthys bidens. The sequence continues at coordinate 2,877,411 of CM074283.1, read as the reverse complement.
ACTTGACTTGACTTGACGTAGGGAGCGAATGCATGTGGTGAAGCTAATGCTGGTTCTGATAGAAAGGTGTCAGAATACACAGTGCATCGCAGTTTGTTGCATATGGGGTTGAATAGCGGCAGACCATTGTGTGTGATTCAGGTATTCCCTATGTTGGGGACAAAATGTCTACACAAGGATAGTAATACCAGAAATGTTTTGTGGGGACATTTAAGTTCCCACAAGGAAAATAGCTTATAAATCATAATACATACGTTTTTTTAATGCAAAAATGCAGATTTCTGTGAGGCTTTTGTTTAGGGTTAGGGTAAAATATATCATTTGTACAGTGTAAAAATCAATACCTTTGTAAAAAAGAAAGTATGTATGACATACTACTGCTGCACAAATAGCATATATGAAATAACCCTTAGTAGATCTACACAGCTGGGGAAGGTGGAGTGTTTCAGAGGAACTTTAAAAGCTTATTGCAAACTGCTACAGCAAACACTGACCGATTATGTAAATGTTGAGCAGCAAACTTATTGGCTCCAGATACAACAGGAACCAATTACCTTGAGTCATGTACAGTTGACATTGTAATTGTAATCAGGTTGCATTAAGGACTTGCGCCATCTAGAGTTTAATGACAGAACTTGGTATTACAATGAAAAAAAAAACAGTGGCATTGTAAATATTTATTTACCAAAAAGAAGATATATTTTTAATTTGAGCTCTCTTTTTTCATTAGTTTGCTCAGTCACCATTTCATTTTCTTTTCGGAGCCACCAATCCCCATCTTTGTCATTGTGCTCATTGTTGTCGTAGAATAATTATCAGGATTCCCATTAAGTGCTCTTTCACTATGGTATTGATGGGTCTCTCAACAGTGATGGGGCACACAAGACAGACATACTGTACAGCAGGAGACATGAGAGGATGATCTGGAACAGAAAAAGTTCGTGTGGGGAGGATGAATGGACTGATGTGATGAGGAGGGGTATGGGTGTGTGGGGGGGGGGGGGGGCTTCTCTGTGGGAAACGACAACTTCCTCCCTGTCTGTCTGCAAGTGGAGACCAGTAGACAGCAGCTTGGCTGAGTCTATGGCACTGTGGCTCCGCTCCACCTCACAGCAGCGGCAGCCCATGAGCTTGGCACCAGCCGGGAAAGTGTTTTCACGTAGGCGTTCCCAAACTCTGCCACTCTCTTCCTGCTGGGACTGAAGGAAAGAAAGGGGGAGGGAGGAGGAGAGGAAGGAGGAGAGGAGGATGCAGGAGCACACCTTACCCTCTTTACAAGGCACATCCTCAGAACACACCATTAGAAACCACCACCAGCACCACCCACACTGTCCAAGCAGCACTCAGCTCCAACACTGCCCCTGGACTGCAGGTAAGGGCAAATATTTACTGTGACTGACTCTCTCTCTCTCTCTCTCTCTCTATCTCTCTCTCTCTGTGTGTGTGTGTGTGTGTGTTTGTCCATTTTGCTGAATAGTGCTGAATGTTTTGGGAAAGAGCATGGGAAGCCAAGCAGACTAGACACTTGTTCCACAAACCCAAACAAACAATGTTGATTACTCTGCTAATGCAAAGAGCTGGATGACAGTGAAATAAAGTGAAAGTAATGGTCACCCAGGTAAAAAAAAAAAAAAAAAAAATTCCAGAAAAAAAAAAATATAATATATATATATAACGCGACAGTAATGTGGCACTGTGTTTTTTTGCTTGTTTGTTTGTTTTTTGGTCCAGCTGCTGAGAACAGCTGAGGTTTACTTATGTCCAGAGTAGAAAATGTAGAAATGTTCTTTTTGAATGATAAATTCTACATTAAATATGAAAATGGTGCTTTTGCACTTATACACTGTTTGTTGCTGAAAAGTCTACTTAAGTTAAAATATTTAGCTTTGATGAGTCTGTCATGTTTTGAAGTGTCCAGTTGAAAAATCCTAGAAAATTAATGTGTGGTTTTGATAATGTGTAAGGCAAGAGGGAAATGAATTTGATATTAGACTTGAAAATAGCTATTCACATAAATAAATCACCCTGGATGATGAATGGATGAGGGGAACCACAAGAAATCAGCCAGCAGCTCAAGGGTGGACAGCATCCAAAGAAAATGAATGAGAAAGATGGAGCCCTAAAAAGTACATAGATATCAAGGCCATGAATTAAGAATGATTTCCCAGGATGTAACTAAATTAAAATGAGTGAAATAATTAGTACAAGGTTGCCATGATTAAACTAAAATGGAGGAACAAACTGTTAATTTTTTTTTTTTTTTTTTGTGCAGGACTATCCAAAAGTGTGTTTTCTGTTTCACCTTTTAACTAATAACTGCAATAATAACCGGCTGACTGCACTTTATTTTGCCTAGGCTACTTGAAAAAACATGAAATATCGATTAGAGTTGAAATGATTTTCATGTATATTCTCATCTTCTGCTGAGAAAAACCAAGCTTTTGAGTGTATTTGTTATCATATTAATTACATTTATGACTGTAATCACTAACACAGTACTGTTACTGTTATTCTTCTAGTTCACTAATTTACACCTATATATCTATACCAACAAAGTCTCTCTCACATTCACAGGAAATAGCTTTCTTCCATGTTAAAAAAATCAAACCTATTTGTCCAGTAATATCTGTTCTTCCATAAATTCAGGTTGAGTCACAAAAATAGGAAATGGATAAATTCCATTGCTTGAAGATAAAATCTGCCAAATGCACGAATGTAAATGTGAACTTTTATTGATTGTCTGCTCTCAATATTTCAGTTTCATCTGCATAAATGTGTCACAGCACTTGCTGCTGGTCTCTCAGCACTTACATGCTTGACCTGCTGGGAGTTTGTAGCTTTCACCTGTTTGAGAGAAAGCTGCAACATTGATTTTCCGCTTGAAGGCGGTGGACGTGAGAAGGCTGCCGAGAACTGAGGAATCCTTTCGTCTGGTCCCTGTGACCAGAAGCTCTTCCAGAGAAGGATGAGTCTGCTTCCAGCTCACAGACAGGGCTTGCCCCCCCAAATGGGGAATGGCCCTGCTGTCTGTCTGCTGCCAGGGAAAGAAAAACACCCCTCTTCCCTTGAGCGGAGGCCCCAGGGGAGGGGGGAAGGGGGTTAGCCTGTGTTTACTCTCTTTCGTGGCCTGGGAAGCACAGAAGAGGAAGGTCTGTCTCGGCCGTCGCAGCCTCGCCGCGTGGTCTGTGGGAGACGGTGTTTGGCGAGCTGGCGGTGCTCCAGCTGTGTCTGGGGTGGATAATGAACTCCAGGTGCTCCAGTGGGTAGTTTAAGACACCTGTCACCAATATTTAGTGCCAGGAAAAGCCAGACTGCAAACAGAGTGAGATGATCTGTTTGCTTACTTTAAGGAGCCTACCTAATTGGAGGTGCAGGTTTGATGAGTTGGAGAGATTTGTGTGATTGGTCGTTTTTGCTCACTTTTATGGCCTTCTTAAATATCTGAATGCAGTGAAAAGTGTTCGTTGTTACATCACTGCACGGACACTTAAATACAAGCTAGAGAATCTCAAACATCCTTTCATTGTATTTGTTCCTGCCACAGAAATGTCCTGCCCATGCATAATGAGAGGGCGATATTTTGAAGCCGATTGAAAAAAAGAAGCTATTTGTAGCATCTTTGCTTCACCCGAATAGGGGTGGACTATATGACAATAATAGTATTTCATGATAACAACACATATCACAATGGTTATTTTTATTTCATATTTCTTATTCAAAATAAGAACAAAGAAGAAATAAATAGAACAAAGATAAGAATTCAATTAAATTGTTTTGTTCCTGAGATTAAAATTGAATAAATGAAATGAACGTTTTTCAGGTAGGTTTATTTAACATATAGTAAGAAATATTACAAATAATCAAATGTAAAAATAAAACTGTATGAATGAAATATAAATGGATTCTTTTTAAAGATGCAAAAGTCACTCAGTCAAGAGCAGAGAGGGATTCTTCCTGTCTTCTGTTGTTTAATCAGTATTAACTGTTGACATATAAACAGGTTGGGTTTGGAGTTTTATGAGTGTGTTTTTACATGAAAATGCTGTTTTCCAAATGCTCGTCAATGGATTTACTATTCTTGTGTACCCATCATTTGGTACCCATAACGTGGGACATTCCCGGACCACACACACACATAGAGCTTTTATCATGTCATATCTATTTGCCCAAGGCACTAAATGATCTGAATAAGCTATATACATGCGATCTGAAACAAACTTCTTCGTGCTTAGATCTGTAGAAAAGTGTTTAAACCTATGTTTTGATAGGCTATTGAATTTCGTTTTTCCAAATGTCCTAGAATGGGGATCTGGTCAAGGGCCCAGTATGTGGAGAGCAGTCTGGTGCTGCTTGGTCTTGTAACGCTGGCACTGTCTCTGGGCAATCTCTCAAGCAGAGGACAGGTTTGTAATGCTCTGCCAAGTTATTAACTCTTATGCTGAATTTTTTTTTTCTCTTGCTTTCCTCACAAACCTCACTATTTTTTGTAGTTTTAATTGTCATACTCTATTTCAAATATAAGAAATGTTATAGTCTGCTCTAAGCACAGTTGGTCTCCAATGTTCATTTTCTAAATGAACTCTTTATTTTCCAAAGGAAGAGGGTGTTGCCTCCAACAGTCTAGAGGACGGGCTGGAGGTGATCACATACTGGTGGGGGGAATGGACAAAATGGACCGCCTGCACACGTACCTGTGGAGGAGGCGTCATGTCACAGGAGAGACACTGTCTAAAACAAAGGTCACCGAACATCAACTTATCATATTACATTTGATAATACCTAGACATCTATTATGAAAACATTTGGCGACTGTATATAAAGCTGATAATATTTAACGGTAAGATAAATCTAATGGGAAGAACATTTGCACAGGGGTTCCCTGACACAAGTCCATTTCCACCACATAATAAAAAGAAAGATAGACATAAAAAGTCGTAACTAAGTCTTAATCATGAGATAAAAAGATTATGGAGTCATAATTATGAGATAAAAGTAAAAATGATCAAAATGATGAAACGTCACAATTACAAAATAAAGTCGAAACAATGACATAAAAGCTAAGAGTCAATCAAAATGAAAATTATGAGATACTAAGTCATAATTATGAGATAAACAGTCATAATTGTGACATGAAGTTGAATTTATAAAACACTGTCTAATTTAGCAGACTTTATTCAATTCAATTCATTGTCATAATTTTTATTTTGTCTCAATTTTTATTTTAAAACTTTTATCTTTTAATCATGACTTTGTACCTCACAATTAAGACATTTTATGTCATAATTAAACATGATTATAACATTTTTCTTTTTTATATGTAGGAAATAGGCTTCTATAATTTGCCTGCTGTAATGCAATGCTTTTGTTGCACTTTCAACTAGGTCCTGGAAAAAAAAAGATTTTGGTTTTAGTTTTCTTCCTTGAACCATTTCTAATCCTTAAACATAAATCTCTTCATTTTTTATTAGGTACCAGTAAAAAGGAGAAACTTTGAGAGTGTAATAAATGTCCTGTTGTTTTCAACTGCTACTGAACTAAAACAATATATTTTTCTTTCAAAGAAAGAAAACAACAACTGGAAAAGACAACATGACGTGCACAGGCAATGCAAAAAAGTATCATCTCTGCAACGCAAAGGTCAGCTCACAGTATCTGTCTTTCCTTTCCTCTCACACATACACATTGCACAGAAATGCATCCCAGATGCCTAACTTGACAGCGAGCCTCCTGTTCCACTTCCACCCGAGGCTTACTGTAAATGCATGATTTGCTCTTTTTAGTCAGTTTGAAGGTTGCCTATTGTGCAGTGGCAACCAAAAAGCAATGTTCAGCTGTATTCAACTGATTGTATTTCTCTGAATTACAGGAATGTCCTTCTACAGGAAGGAGCTTCAGAGAAGAGCAGTGCTGGTCATTCAACTCTCAGATTTACAATGGAAAAAATTACCACTGGAAACCTCTCTACCCCGGTATAAACTGTTTTAGTTAACGAAGCTGTGCTGTGAAGGTATCATTTACGTTGAAAAAATGATCCCTGTTTACATTCCTGTAGATGACTACGTTCATATCTCCAGTAATCCATGTGACTTGCACTGCACCACCTCTGATGGTCAAAGACAGCTGATGGTACCTGCAGGGATGGAACATCTTGCAAATACAGCAACTACAGGGGCGTTTGTGTAGATGGGAGATGTGAAGTAAGTGTAACTCATAATTCATCCTTATAATACTTTTCTCGTGCATGTGATCTTAACTCATTTGCTGATGTGTAACTTCACAGCCCATTGGATGCGATGGCGTCCTCTTCTCCCCCAACACCCTGGATAAGTGCGGTGTATGTCAGGGAGATGGGAGCAGCTGCAGTCGTGTTACTGGGAACTTTCGTCGTGGGGCTTCTAGTTTAGGTAATGTCAGTTCAGTGTTTTGTAGAATGGCATTCACGTTCAATGGTTCTGAGTAAACCCATCAAGGAACTAGAATGCTAATTGAGTGAACTCTTTCTTTGAAGGCTATTCTTTCATAACCCAAATCCCAGAAGGATCATGGGACATCCAGATTATAGAGAGGAAAAAGTCTGCAGATATCCTGGGTAAGAAAGTGTTCAGAGTGGTATAGCATTGGGTAATCAAAAGTTCTACACACACTTGCAGGCTTCATCACCACTGAAACATTTGGGCCAAATACTGGAAATGCGTTTGGAATTGGGATAGGCCTTTTGAATGGCTTGCGTGCTTGAAAGCCAGAGAAAGCAGAGAAATTCATGATAATTCATGATATATATATATATATATATATATGGGCTGGTCATATATTTAGAGTATCATCAAAAAGTTTATTTATTTCCTGCTTATACTTTTCATGTTGGCCAAGATTTCTAAAAATACTTTTTTTGTAATATTCTAATTTTCTGAGATGCTGAATTCGGGATTTGCCTTTGTTGTCAGTTATAATCATCAAAATTAAAAGAAAAGAACATTTGAAATATATCAGTCTGTGTGTAATGAATGAATATAATATACAAGTTTCACTTTTTGAATGGAATTAGTGAAATTAGTGAATTAGTGGAATTAGTGAACTTTTTGATGATATTCTAATGATATGACCAGCACCTGTATATAGGTGGATTTATTATAACTTGGCTTTTGAATACATAACATTTTCTGTCATGACAACTCTCTGTTTGGCATGGTAATGTATATGACAATGTTGGCATGTTTGGTCTTGGTGGAATAGAACTATTACACTGCTGCTGCTTCTGTTGATTATTGCAGCTGCTGCGGCAGAGCAAGTACGGGGCTTGCCACTGCCAATACATGCATGACACGCTGCTGTGAGCAAGTAATACTTACTGCTGCTCCACAGTATAGTGTGCATGAATTACCCATAGCAGATCTATACAGGTAGAGCTGGGGAAGATGAAGCGTTTCTGAAAGCACGCTGCACACTGCTACATAAACGCTGACCAAGTATTTGAAGGTTACAGCAGGAACCACTCAGCTGTGCCCTTTAGAGAATGATGTGATTGCAACTAGGTTGAATTAAGGGTCCATTAGCCTGCGCCACCTAGAGTTTCATGACGTAAGTTTGTATTTAAAGCTGCAGTTAACTTTTTTGGCTTAAAATGATCCAAAATCAATTATTGAGCAAGTACATAACCGATCAGTGTGTGTACCGATTTAATAATGTTTTCTAATTTGAGTATTTCGGGTAGTTTTCGAGGGAAATATGAGATTGTTTTTGCGTCATTACGTCATGTCAGTATACACAAACAGTCTTGGCTTGTAGGCTATCACATGTGTGGATGCTGTGGGTGGCGGATCTTTCAACTGTAACTTGTAATTTTGATGGTGGCTTGTAATAAAGAAAGTTAAAATTGACTATCATCACTGACAACTGGCGAATCACCAGTAGTAAAAAGTAGAAGACTCCAAACTGCGGAGAGACTACAGCAAAAAAGGGAAAGCGACCACTCCTGTGCGCAAACAAGAATACATTTAGGCAGGGCTTTTGAAAGGTGACCTCCATGATTTAAAAAGGTTTAAAACAGATGCTGAGACATTTTTTTCCCCTGCTGGACAGGCAAGACATTTCAATGGTTCAGTGGGTGATTAGGTAAGAATAATCTATACGGTTTGTTGTGTTTTTTTGTTGCTTTGCTATGGTCATTATGGTGAATTTGGCGAAATATTAAGGTGAATATTTTGTGCTAGATATGGGAGACAGCAATTCACCTCTTTTATGCATAACATGAATTTAGTTCATAACAGTTCATACACAGTTCAGTTCACAGAACTATGATTATGTTATTTGTTTCATGTTATCTGCTCTGGCTTGTAGTCTGTTGTTTCTATCACATGGAAACTTTCTGAATGTGAAATTAAGACTTTAATTTGTTACACATTATACAGAGAAACTCATTGGCTGGCAGACATGTTACTTACTTCTTTCTATATTTTCTGCTGAAATTTCTTATTTTGAACATACTTCCAAGATGTAGTAGCCTGTAATTCCAAAGTACAGTGAAGCCACTGGTGTGTTGAAATGACCAGCCACAGTTGCACCTCAAAACATTAGATTCATTCATGCTGAGGAGCACAACCCATGTGAAGATGATAACTCGGCAAATGACTGCAATTTCAGTTTTCAAAGAGAGATGGTGACAAAGAGGTCAAATTTACAAACTGCAGCTTTAACCTCACTCAAATGAACAAAATTGCTTGAATAAAGATTTATTCATTTTACTGAACAAGATTGAATATGAAGGTCAATAATATGATATGATCAATAATATGATATGATCTTGCCATCACTATAGTTCAGCCTTGTTATTTTCCAGCTGTGACTGACCAAGCAGGGAACTTTTTCTTCAACGGTGCATATAAAATGGACACCCCACAGAACTTCCATGCAGCAGGGACCATTTTCAAATATCGGCGACCTACAGATGTGTATGAGACGGGGATCGAGTACATCGTGGCTAAAGGGCCCATCGATCAGCCCATCAATGTTCTGGTACTGTAGCCGTGGTCCTCCCTTCGCCGCCAAGGGCTCATGGGTAATCTCACTGGCTGGCTAACAATGGCTTCGACTTTGTGCAGGCCAAAGGTCTAATGGTTCACTCTGCATAAATGGTAATATTCTGAAACATTGTCCCAGGAGGACTTACTATTTCACTCTAATCTGGGTTTATGGGATGAATGTGGGATGATGCAATATTTCGAAAAGGGAAATTTGTACTGTCTTTGGACATTATAGACCTTTTTTATATATGCAGTGCCATTTTATTGCCAAACGGAGCATGACTCTGTTCAACAGAACAGCATTTAGTCCACAACATTTATATATTGTTTCCTTAAAGTGTAAAATGGGATATCATCATAACAGATTTGTATTAATTGTCTCTTATTTGTTGGACATGTGTCTGTCTGTTCCCTTAAAGGTCTGGAACCAAAATGGCCCAAATCCCTACATTACCTATGAGTATACAGTGATGAGGGACGCTATGGCTTCTGTGTCCCAGCCCCCCATTTACACAGGCCCTCAAGGAGGATCCAGTCTGGTTTCTGTAGAAATTGGGAGTGTTTTACATCATAATGAGAGTATGTATGATAAGGGAGTTCCTGAGATGGAGGGGAACCAGGTACAGACCACTGGGCCCAGGGCTGTGGAAGGACAAAAACCTGGCCAGGAAACCAATGAAGTGTACAAGGGAGCTAACATTGACTGTGAGCAAGATACTAACACACCGGTTCAGTATACAGGTAAATATATTAATTTTATATTAATATGTATTTGTCTATACATTTCTCACCTTAACGAGGATCAGTGGACAGATTCATTTATTTAGAAAAAAAAACTAAAAAAAAATGAAACCCTTTCATTTTAAAGTAAAAATTTAAAGTGATATATTGTTACTATTATCTGGTGTTTTTTTGTAATTTTTTTTATATATTTATATATTTCGTAATATTTTATTATCATCATAACCTTTAAGCTTATTGAACAGAAAAATCCAATCTGAATTCATCGTCTATTGCTATTATGCTTATTAGTATTGATGTTGAAAACATGTCGTGCTGCTTAATATTTATTTTTAGAAACTTAGATACATTTTTGTCTGGATGTTTTTAAGTATAGAAGGTTAAAAATAGCATTTATTTTAAATTATAAAAGTTTAGCTGTCACTTTTGATGATTTCGAGGTATCTTTTTTTAGAAAGTGTTACTTTTTCCCCAAAAAAACGTCTCAGGTTACGACTGTAACCCTAGTTCCCTGAGAGTGGGAACGAGACGCTGCTTCGAATGACGCTTTTTGGAATGCCCTCTGCATCAATGCGTCTGATGCCTGAATGTCAACTAGCCAATGGTGGGAATGAGCGTCACAGGCCGGTGACGTCATGGCCAGGAAAGGATAAAGCACATCCGGAGCGATCGCTCACTAGCTTCAAATAGCCAAAGCAAAACGATCACAGGTATGCAGGGAGTATGGCTGGGTGACGCAGCGTCTTGTTCCTTCTCTCAGGGAACTAGGGTTACAGTCTTAACCTGAGACGTTCCCTTTCGAGGGAACCTAGCACTGCGACGAATGATGCTTTGGGAACGATATGTCAAAACGCCATACTTGCAAATGCCTGTCTGTGTGAAACTGCGGCACATCATGACGAGAGCACTGAAGAGCCTAGACCAGGTCAAGACTGTAGTATTTTACAAACTTCCTTGAGGGACACCCCCAGTAACAAAACCTTTGAGGTCTCCATACGCCTCGTAGAGTGAGCCCTGACAGCTAAAGGAGATGGCTGTCCAGAAGACTCGTAAGCAACTGAAATAGGTTCGACTATCCACGCTGGGAGCCCCCTATTGTGCGGTCCGAAGCAAACAAACAGCTGATCCAATTTCCTCCACAGGGCAGCTCTGTGGACGTATGTGTCCAGTGCTCGCAATGTTAGCTCGCTCGCTAACAGGGTCTTTGTGGAACACAGTCCTTGTCAACCTTTTCAAAGAGTGCCAGGATGGAGAGGAGCGTGCGAAGCGGCAGCCTCTCACAATGCTCGTAGTCAACACCCTCAAAGGCTAACAGAGCATGCTCCGCTCCCAAACACATAACACAAAGATTGCGTATATCCCCACCCGGCAAAAAGCGAGGGCAGGGAGGAACACACTCCCTAAATGTTTGCGACACCATTACTGTGAATGCTTCTGTACAATACCGGGACAGACTTTTTTCCTTTCCTGGTCATGAAGTCACCCGCCCGTGATGCTCATTCCCGCCATTGGCTAGTTGACATTCAGGCATCAGACGCATTGACGCAGAAGGCGTTCCCAAAGTGTCATTCGACAAAGTCCGAGGTTCCCTCAAAAGGGAACTATATTAAATCTTTCTATGTGTCAAATGTATGTTTTATTCAATTCATCAATTAAATTATCAAAATGTATTTAGATAGAATATTTCATTTTATATAAATGCAATTTTTTCTATTTTTAAATAAATCATTAAAATTTTATGGGGCAAGATGGCCATGATTAACAGTTTTGTGATATGAATCAATTAGTAAATATTTGCAAATATTTATATTTATAAATGTTTATATTTATATTTATAACATATTAAATTCCCTTTTGAGGAAACTTTCACTGCGTCGGAAGTATTGATGCTATTGGAATATAATGTTGGAACATTACAAGCATGTTTGAAATCAATCCAGTTGCATATGTCCGGTAGCAAGTGATGTCAGGACCAGGACGGTATAAAGCACACCCGGACCAAACAATGTCAGCTTCTGTGCCTTCAGCAAGCACTCTGTGTGATCTGTATGTCTTATGCAGATGGAAAAATCGATTATGGGGTTGAAAAAGTAGGTATGGGACAATGTCTTGCGAGCATCTCTCCCCTGACATAGCATCGTCCCTCAAGTCTCATACAGAACAACTTCGGCCTTGGTGGGTAGGGCATACATGGCAGCAGGTCAGCCCAGAAGAAACCAAGCAGTGGCATTCCAGAGATATCTCCCTCGCCAGACCCAGGTCTGCAGCCATCTTCCAGCTCCTCATATAGGGTGCGGCATGCACAGAGAAAATAGGAGTCGGGGCGACACTCTCAGCCAAGGCCTTCAAGGGCTCCCTCTAAGCGGGGTGATCGAGAAGCTAGTTCGGTTGTTCTCTACCAGTCATCTGACTACTCAAAATATACCAGAGACCAGTCTCAAGAGGCTAGTTCCCTTAGTAGATTATCTGGCAACTTGGGAACTTGTGTTAAATGTGTCTCAGTGGCTCCTGCAAACTATAGAAAAAATCTAAAGAATCCAGTTTAGTCATTCATTCGCCTCAATTCAGCGGGATCCTTCTCACAGTGGTAGACCCTGAGCAGGCGGGTAATCGAACAAGAAATCTTTTGGGCAAACAGAACTCCTCCCGAAAGAGAATCAAGGTTCTACAGACAGTATTTTGTAGTTCCACAAAATGATGGAGGTTTAATCCTTAACTCTAGAGCTCCCTCCCCTAGGAAGCTTTATGCCTTTAAGTGGAGAGTTTTCACTTCATGGTGGAGGAATCACCAGTCAGATTCAGTTAACTGCCCGATTGATACAGTGCTGGAGTTCCTTCAAGACAGATTTTCTGCAGGGCTATCACCCTCTACTCTGTGGTGAGTCATTGTGGAGAAACCCACTGGTATCTTGTTTCCTTAATGGCTTGGGGCTGAGGTCTGCAAGCCATGCAAGGGTTCCGGCTTGGTATTTGGCTGTGGTACTAGAAGGTCTGTCCATGGCACCCTTCCAGCCTATTGAGTCTGTCTCAGAAAAACATCTGACTGTAAAAACATTCTTCCTTTTGGCGATCACATCATGTTTTCATGTTTATAAACCATTGCTCCTAGCATGGTTAAAGCCTTTCTGCACCCTAGACTGGGTTACGTGCCTAAGGTTCCAACCAATGTTGCACAATCTATAAGCCTTTCAAGCCTTTTCTCCTCCTCCATTTCAGATGTCAAACCAGGAGAAGCTGAATATGTTGAGTCCAGTCAGAGTACTGGATGCTTATGTCCAAAGAACTGCCCTGTGGAGGAAATCCGATCAGCTGTTTGTCTGTTTTGGTTCTGAATGAGGTGTGCAGTCATCCTTCATCTATGGGTATCAAGTCTAGTCAAGTCAAGTCAAGTCAAGTCACCTTTATTTATAAAGCACTTTTTACAATGCAAATTGTGTCAAAGCAGCTTTACAGTAATAATTGGCTATAATTAACCAATAATAATTTTTGGCTGCACAGCAGCTCTTAAAGAAAATGGTGTCATTGTCCAGCTTAAATAAATTCAGTATTGATTCATTCTGTTCTAAAAATCAATAGTTTATAATAGTAATTTAATTTATTTATCTGTATATCAGCACTGGACAAAACAGTGATGTAATCGTCCAGCTCAATTCAGACACAATGGTGTCAATGCAGGCAGATTAAAATAAAAAAATAAAATTGTTGAATATCAGGTCAAGTGTCCCCAACTAAGCAAGCCAAAGGCAACAGTGGCAAGGAACCAAAAAAGGTGACATCAGGTAACCAACAGGTGACAAAATGGAGAAAAAAACCGTGGGAGAAACCAGGCTTAGTCGGGGAGGCAGTTCTCCTCTGGCCAACAGCGAACAGTGCTTGATTGATTCAGGCACTTGATTGAGTTAGAGGTCATAAGTCCAATTTGGGATCGCAACAGTCAAAATCTAGCCATCTTGTTGAAGATCGTATTCATCATGCTGGTTTGGGACGTTTTTTTTGGGGATCTGTCCACTATCCACTGGCTGTTGTGTTGGTAAGACCTTCACATGGGAATATCTAGTTGCTGATCTGCTGACACTTTAGGGCTGCATTGCGGATATGTCTAGGTGCAGGTCCTCCGTCTGACCTGGATACGGCCCGGATCCGGCTAATTACGGTAAACCTCAGGATAAGCAGGGAGACTAAAATTAGTGTAGAAGACATTCTTCTTCTGATGTAACGAGTATATCCGGTGTTTTAGGAAATGTTCCCGGTTCTGGCTTACCTATTCCATGCACCCTAACAATCCTTTAACGGATATGAAAACATAAATTGATAATGTGTCATTTGTATGCCAGGTTAAAGAGATGCATTTTTAGTGTAGATTTAAAATGACAGAGTGTGTCTGCTTCCCGAACAATGCCAAAGTTTAGGTGTCAAACAGGAAAAGGATCTACTGCCTGCGGTTGATTTTGATATTCTACGTATTAACAACTGGCCAGAATTCTGAGATTGTAATTGACGCAAAGGACTATAAAGCATTAAAAGCTCGCTCAAGTACTGGGGAGCTAAGCCTTTTAGTGTAAGTAATTAGCAAGATTTTTAAATATATATGCTATTTAATTGGGAGCCAGTGCAGTGTTGACAGAGCTGGGCTAATATGGTCATACTTCCTGGTTCTAGTAAGCTTTGTACCAGCTGTAGTTTTTTTATCAAGCGAGCAGGGCAACCACCCAGTAGAGCCTTACAGTAATCTAGCCTTGAGGTCATGAACGTATGAACTAACTGTTCCACATTCCAAGTTCCAGTTTAGATATATTTTTAAGATGAAAGAATGCCGTTTTATATATGCTAGAAATGTGGCTTTCAAATGAAAGATTGATATCAAAGAGCACTCTATCAGTGCGCACTCTACTAGAAATATGGCGCCCTTGAAAGCTCTATGGTCAGGAGTTTGATTACAGGATGTATGTGATGTGGTGGGCTGATCCTCTCCACACACATTTGTACAGTTCTGAAACCTGGACTTGAACTACACACCGGGGTCACAGGTGCTCATGTCTCATGTCCTAGGTGCTGACAGGATTCATTCTAGACAGGCGATTGTCGGTACAGCAGAGTGGGTGTTCTCATTCTCATAGTGTTGCTACTTCTGGCCCAGTTTCCTCAAAAGGAAATGTCTCAGGTTAAGACTAATCATGGTTCCCTGAGAAGGGAACAAGATGCTGCGTCACCCTGCCATAATTCCTGCATCCCCATGATTGACTTGCTTCGGCCAGTCAGAAGCTGACATTATTTGGTCCTGGTGTGCTTTATAGCTTCCTGATGACGTCCCACCATGACATTGGACTTATTTCACAGTGCTTCAAGATTCACACACACAGATGTGTTTCCATAGCTTTCACTTTATCTAAAGTCAATGGAGGATTGACTAGACAGAGAGAGCTTTGGGTTTATTGGGCAATTATCAGTGAGTTAAAAGGTCTATTTTTCCCAGCCTTATGGTGCCCTTTATAATGCATAACCCACAACAAAGATTAGCCAGAGGGGATGAAAAATTCAGAGAGACCTGATATTTCCCTTTTCTCAAATGAGAATTATAGACATTTGTGTTTGCTGTTGGTCTGATAATTATGAATGAGGTTGGGTGTCAGAATGAAGGTTGTGCCCCTGTCTTGCTTTATAGTCTTTGATACTACACTACTCTTTGAATATCCTTTCTATATAGAGCATTCACAACTAAAACTTATACTAAATAAGTTGGCAATGATCCTCTCAAATTAGTTGTTATTGAATGCAGAAATGTATACAGTGATCCGTTTAAATCCCAGACTTGTGTTTTGGCTTGGCACTGACCAAGTTATTTGGATATATTTTTTTTGTTGTACCTCAATAGGTTTAGCCTTCAAGCTAGATTAATTTAGTCTTTAATTAAAATGAATTCATCTTTTCCTTAATGAATCAATCCTTCTTCTTGTTTTAAAAGAGTGGAACTGCAGCTGGCCCAGTGAAGTAGGAGCCCCTGGTGCTGCACCAGTCAGCAGACCTGCAGAGGACATGACAAACTCTGAAAACCTCATCTGGAGAGTGCTGCTGGGAGAACGAGTTGGCTCAGATGGTGTTCTTGCAAACATCTCAACCAATCAGCTTCTTACGCGTAGAGATGGCTTGTCCTCTGAAGCAGGCCCACTGGAGTTAGACTACAGCAGTCTTGAGCACGCGGGTCTCAATGGTTCACTTCTTGAGTTCACCCTTGGGCACCGACGAAATGACACGGGGGACTTCCTGTTCCCAAACAGAACTCTTACTACCATTTTACGCAATCGCAGCAATCGCACCAGGTAAATATTATGATGTATATAATGTTTCTAAAGTTTAGGATTGAGAGTTAGGGTTAGGTTTTTTCAGTGTTTTTGAAAGTCTATTATGCTCTTCAAGGTTGCATTTATTTGGTCAATCATACAGTAAACACAGTATTTTTGTGAAATATTTTACTATTTAAAATAACTATTTTATATTTTTAATATATTTAAAAAAATTTATTTGTTCCTGTTTGTTCCAGTTGTCGGTGTGACACGATCCTTCAGTAATAATATGCTTTATAATATGCTTATTTGGTACTCAAGAAACTTTTCTCAAGAAAATTTCTTCTTGTTAACGAAGCTGAAAAGGGTTGTTTTGCTAAATATTTTTCTTTTAAATAGAAATCTTACATTATGAATGTCTTTACTTTGATATTAATTATTTGGTATTATTTCTTTCTAATAATATAAAATCTTATGGAGCCCAACGTTTGAACAGTAGTATATTTTATAATAATTATTTTTAAATTATATTTATTTTAATAGCCAATAGTCTTCAGACATGAAGGATGATTTGCTACTTACTAGTCAGTTGTGTTAATGGGAGGGACATTCTCAATTTAGAAGGCATTTGATTGGGATTTAACAAAATTCTGTGTACTGCTGGATGAATCATCAAAATTTATATTCTGACTTCATGACATTTAAAGTCAGAAATGCCAACATTCTGGTTAGTAAAGGGATGACAAAACTTGAAATTACTGTTGAAACTTTACATTGTGCAAAGCTGACAACAGCTAAATCACAATCTTTAATCTGGGCTGGATTTCCCCATAACATTGTCTCTTAACGTGCTACGAAGACTCTAAAGGTATACGTTAACTAAAGGGATTCCAAACACATTCCTGGAGCCTCCCCAACACTGCACATTTTGCATGTCTCCTTTGTCTGACACACCCATTTCAGGTTTTGGAGTCTCGAGTGATGAGCTGATGATCTGAATAAGGTGTGTTTTATTAAGGAGACATGGAAAACATGCAGTGTTGGGGAGGCTCCAGGAATGTGTTTGGGAACCCCTGCCTTAACTGAAGATATACAGTGGTGTGAAAAAGTGTTTGCCCCCTTCCTGATTTCTTTTTATGCATGTTTGTCACACTTAAATGTTTCAGACCATCAAACAAATTTAAATATTAGTCAAAGATAACACAAGTAAAAACAAAATGCGTTTTTTTAAATGATTGTTGTTATTATTAAGGGAAAACAAAATCCAAACCTACATGGTATGAAAAAGTGATTGCCCCCTAAACCAAATAACTGGTTGGGCCACCCTTAGCAGCAACAACTGCAATCAAGCGTTTTACAGCGCTGTGGGGGAATTTCGGCCCACTCATCTTTACAGAATTGCTGTAATTCAGCCACATTGGAGGATTTTTGAGCATGAACTGCCTTTTTAAGGTCATGCCAGAGCATCTCAATAGGATTCAGGTCAGGATTTTGACTAGGCCACTCCAAAGTCTTTTGTTTTTTGTTCTTTTTTTTTTCTTCAGCCATTCAGAGGTGGACTTGCTGGGTGTGTTTTTGATCATTGTCCTGCTGCAGAACCCAAGTTCACTTCAGCTTGAGGTCACAAACAGAGGCCGGAAATTCTCCTTCAGGATTTTTTTGGTAGACAGCAAAATTCATGGTTCTATTTATCACAGCAAGTCTTCCAGGTCCTGAAGCAGCACAGCAGTCCAAGACCATTACACTACCATCACCATATTTTACTGTTGGTATGATGTTCTTTTTCTGAAATGCAGTGTTACTTTTACAGCAGATGAAATGGGACAAACACTTTCCAAAAAGTGAAAACTTTGTCTCGTCAGTCACAGAGTATTTTTCCCAAAAGTCTTGGGGATCATCAAGATGTTTTCTGGCAAAAAAGAGATGAGCCTTAATGTTTTTTTTTGCTCAGCTGTGGTTTTTTCTTGGAATTCTGCCATGCAGTCCATTTTTGCCCAGTCTCTTTCTTATGGTGGAGTCATGAACACTGACCTAAACTGAGGCAAGTGAGGCCTGCAGTTTTTTTGGATGTTGTTGTGGGATCTTTTGTGATCTCTTGGGTGAGTTGTTGCTGCGCTCTTGGTGTAATTTTGGTTTGGCTTGCCACTCCTGGGAAGGTTCACAACTGTTCCATGTTTTCACCATTTGAGGATAATGGCTCTCATTGTGGTTCGCTGTAGCCCCAAAGCTTTAGAAATGGCTTTATAACCTTTATCACACTTATAGATCTCAATTACTTTCTTTCTCATTTGTTCCGGAATTTCTTTGGATCTCAGCATGATTTATGGCTTTTGAAGATCTGTTGGTCTACTTCACTTTGTCAGGCAGGTCCTATTTAAGTGATTTCTTGATTGAGAACAGATGTGGCAGTAATCAGGCCTGGGTGTAGCTAGAGAAATTTAACTCAGGTGTTTTCACAGGTGGGGCAATCACTTTTTCTCACAGGGCCATGTAGGTTTGGATTTTGTTTTCCTTTAATAATAACATCCTTCATTTAAAAACTGCATTTTGTGTTTACAGGTGTTATCTTTGACTAATATTTAAATGTGACAAACATCAGGAAGGGGGCAAACACTTTTTCACAGCACTGCACCTTTTCTAGGTGTGTTCACTGAACTATAACTTAGGAGGTTGCTTAAGGTATACCTTCTTAAGTGTGACGTTAGGGCCTCCTTAAGTGTGACATTTATAAAATGTTGTCCAGATATTGTCCTAAATTCGAAATTATGACAATTTCTCAGATGTGCGTACGTGTGATTCATAGAATGAACGTAAACAAGAAAATGAGTGTTTGCCTCGTTCGCTCTCCCAGATGTGAAATCTATAAATCGCAAATGATCTTGAACTTGCACACAGCTGAATGGTTTCAGTTCTCCTGATTACTGTCATTAACATATAAAAGATCACCAGTCATCGTCCAAATCCTTTAATTTAGCTTGAAGAAAAGCTTAGATTTCCAAAAACCTGCAGTAATCTGACAAGGAAAAGTGCGTACTTCTGCTCAGACCCTGGCGCTGTTTCTATAAATATGAACGTTGGCATGGATTCAAATCTGTGCATATTTACACTTTGGAAATAAGGCCTCAGGTGCTGTCCATGCTGGTGGTGCTGAATTTGTTGATATCGATGGCTCGACAATTGATTATTCACTCTATGCAGGGGCTGCTTCACTGCATTATGTGAGAAAGTGTTACTCTTTATAAAAGAAGCACTTCAGAAAAATCAAATATTGAATCAATAAAAAATCTGTATTGTAATTTATCTATATCTATATTCTGTGCGCTCTATATTCTAGCTGAACCCCCAGCATGAGTTTAAAGCAACCGTTATTTTAGAACATTATTTTAGAACGCATTAATTTCTTGGAGACGTGTCATGCAGCTGACAGATAGGCCTATGTAGGTATTGCATTTATTCCATTTTTCTTTTTTATTGAAAATATGCACAATCTTGTTAACTATATCACAAATTTGATATATTCTGATTGTAAAATATGTGGAAGTGAATGTGTTTTGTCACGCAATGAGTTTGCACAGTAATTCTGTGCTATCAGATTTAAGAAATTTTCCCCAAAATACTTAAAAGTATGTGTGACTTGTATGTGTGAAAAGTAAGTCTGAAACCTTATGTGGTTGAAAACACTGAATAGATCTTAGTGCCATTATCCTAATTGAACATTGGGTGTATTACAACTTCAGAATTATAATCTATTCCAAGGGTGTCCAATCCTTCTCCTGGAGGGCCACTGTCCTGCAGAGTTTAGCTCCAAGCCCGATTAAACACAGCTGAACCAGCCAATCAAGGTCTGAGTAAGTGTACAAGAAACTTCCAGACAGGTGTGTTGAGGCAAGTTGGAGTTAAACTCTGCAGGACAGTGGCCCTCCAGTTGTTTGGACACCCCTGGTATAGACTGTCAACAGTGATAATGTATAGCTAAGAGTGGTCCAGACGAACCTTACAAATGAATGACTTACAGAAGACTTACAGGTTTCGAGAAACCTGTACAGTTTAAGCCTTAAGGTATAATTTAAGAACAAAGTAGAGTTAAGAAGGTTTCGGAAAATTTCCCAGTTCATTAGTAGCTGGTCGCGCATGATACTTGCAATCTTAAGATCATGTCTTCAATGTCTTCCATACAATGAAGCAGCAGGTATCTTTATCAGTTGGATCTTTTGGCAATTTCAAATATAAGGTCCTAGACTTGTGTGGGACAGCCCTTCTTATGGGTGAATGGAATGTGCTGCAGACTCAAGCTCTGGCTTGGTATTTTTGTTAACGGTCTTGGAGACATTCAAAGAGTGCCGAGGAGAGACGGCCAAGCAGAGGCTGGCGGGATTGCATTCCATCATATTTATAATTCATGCTGGGTTCCCTCCGCCGTGTCCAAACACTGCTTTACCAGCCCCTCTGCCAGAGATCATAAAGAACATCTCATGAACTGCCCTTGCTCGTATCTGAAGGAGAAGAGAAAGATTCCAGGTGGGGAGAAGAAAAGAAGGCTGAATGTAAGGATGATGGACTTTCTGAGAAACATATTTCAAGATGTTTTGTTATTTGCGGAAAAAAAGTGCCATAGATCACTCGGGTACAGACTATGCTTGTCGCATCAGATAAATCCCAGGAATTTATCATGAGGAACAAATTTTATTGGCTCCTGTCTAGTTGAGGGAATGCACTGTTTTCCAGCCTTGACGTTAAGGTAATAAGTGTGACCAGGAATGGTAAAAATGTTAGTGGTTTTATGACTGGAGTGTCAGTTGGTGTCTCGGCATCAACAAACGTGAATCCTCTGCCTAATATACAGTGCAGGTGGCTGAACCGTGGCCTAGTCTGAGATGCTGTTTTCTTTACCCCAGAAATAACCAAAGGCTCCTTCAGAAGAACAAACTGAGCGCTGCTGACATGTACCGGTGGAAGTTGTCCTCACAGGAGCCTTGCAGTATGACATGCTCAATAGGTAATCAAGGCATTATAACTTAGTCTCAGTGGCCAGAAACATCCACATATAAGCATTCCTGATGACCATGCATGTTTATGTTTGAATGTTTGTTTCATACAATGCTCTTTCTCAAATAGGTGTGTCGAAATCACTTGCCATGTGTGTGCGGTATGATGGCATTGAGGTGGACGATGTTTATTGTGATGCTTTGACTCGACCAGAGCCAGTTCATGATTTCTGCATTGGCAGAGAATGCCAGCCCAGGTGCGTGTGCTGCAATTGTCTGAAATGCAGGGGGAATGTACGGAACAGTGCACATGATGTTTTATTAACAAAGTTCGGGAGGAACACATTCAAATGAACTAATCATCACATCATTCCCATTCAACATGTCTACTCAATCAGCATGAGCAGCCAGCTCACCAATGTTTCTCGACAGTTTTCAGCGTCTCTCCACCACCCCGTCTCCTCACACTCTGGTTACTTCTAACCAGAAATACCCAAATACCGAGCTCTGAGACCTCTCCTCGGACAGCATGCCAAATGTGCATACTAATTACTCTATCTGATTATTTGTAAGTGTGAACTTGTGAAATGACATGGAGAAAATAGCAATAGATATTGTGGCCACAAATTAAAGGGATAGTTCAACCAAAACTGAAAATTCTGTCATCATTCACTCACCCTTTTATCATTCCCAACCCATAAGACTTTGGTAAATCTACGAAACACAAATTAAGATTTAATGAAACCTGAGAGCTTTCTGTCCATTGAAAGTCCAGGTAACAAAAAAGGTCATAAA
This sequence comes from Opsariichthys bidens, assembly GCA_037194245.1. Taxonomy (NCBI): domain Eukaryota; kingdom Metazoa; phylum Chordata; class Actinopteri; order Cypriniformes; family Xenocyprididae; genus Opsariichthys; species Opsariichthys bidens. The sequence continues at coordinate 2,855,589 of CM074283.1, read as the reverse complement.
GGCATCATAAAATAAATCCATATGAATCAAGCTGACATCAATGATCGATACATACATAGGGAACATCACATATGGTTAGCTCAAACGTGCATGTGTGATGCCCTAGAATATGTGAGATTTGTTCCAGTGTGACGTACGCATGTGATGCATGCGCGTCTGCGCTCTTTGTAGGTGTTTTTACATGTAATGGAATATAAGTATGGATTCATTATGATGCCTTTATGACCTTTATGGATCTTGTAAGTTTTGGTTACCCAGACTTTCGAAGAAGAGACAGAAACCTCTCAGATTTCATTAAAAATATCTTAATTTGTGTTTCAAAGATTAACCAAAGTCTTGTGGGTTTGGAACAACATGAAGGTGTTCATGTTAAAATAAATGACATTGTGGATATGGGTTAACAAATGTATGAATTTGTTCCATAATTTTAGTTCATTTTTGGGCATATTTGATCAATTTATTTGTAGGTAAGCCTTTGCTACATTCCATTAATCAAATTGGTACAAATTGGCCACCATTTACCTAAAAAGAGGGAAAAAAATTAATAAGTTGAGGGAACAAAATTTTAATTTAGGTTCACAATATCTTGTATTTTTTTGCTCACGCCATGTATGTGGCTCTGTAGTAAAGAAAAGAACATGAAAATTCTGTCATCGTTTACTTACCCTTATGTCATTCCAATTGCAATTTAATTTTGTCTCAAGAAAAGTGTTACTCCATGGGACACATGCCATTTAAAAAGAGACCTTAGGAATGCCTAAGAGGTAGAACTCTGACTGTGCTCTTTATGTCCAGATGGGAGGCAAGCAGCTGGAGTGAGTGTTCTCGGACCTGTGGAGAAGGTTTCCAGTTTCGACTTGTGCGTTGCTGGAAGATGCTGGCTCCAGGCCTAGACAGCTCAGTGTACAGTGACCTCTGTACAGAGGCACAGCTAGAGCGCCCCCTAGAGCGCCGGGCGTGTAAAAGCCCTACTTGTGGCCCTCAGTGGGAAGTAGCTGAGTGGTCTGAGGTATGTTAAGAGCTCTTTTACTTAATCCTCCATACACTGTGAATAAATGAATGAATGAATAAATAAGTTATTAATAAGTATTTGGCCAGTAAAAAATCCTAAAAATCATTTAAATCACTTAAAATAATTAGCAAACTGAAAAATGTTTGGACAATGTCAATGTTATCAAACTTGAATACCAAAGAGAACCTTGTGTTGTTTCAGTGCCCAGCTAAATGCGGTAGCAAGAGTCTGGCTACTCGAGACGTCAGATGCTCAGAGGAGATTCATGCATGTGATGAGACAACTCGCCCAGCATCTACTAAAAACTGCACTGGCCCTCCATGTGAGCGCCAGTGGACAGTGTCTGAGTGGGGACCGGTGAGATGCTGTCAAGAACTGAAATGCCCGCACATTGTGTTTGACAGTTTAAACAATATTTAACACTGTGTTTTAATCAAGCACATCGATGAATCAGATCGTGATGCCACTTTTCTACCATTATTAACATTGTAAATCTAACAAAGTTTTTTATATTCTCATTTTAAAAAAGTATGTATATTTATAACACTGTACTTTGCGTTTTAACTTCATCAAATTACAGAAAACTATTTCAATGGCTGAGGGAGTGACAACAAATTTGACAGGTTTTGAAAGGTCTTAGAAATGCTACTGTGGATTTTTTCTTTTGTTATTGAGACAAATACGAATGCAAAAATTTGATTTGTTGTAAGTTTCTGTTCAACACTATAGAATTTTACCCAACTATGATGAAATGGGAAATATGAAAAGGCTCCACAAAGTGATAAGGGGCGTTCAAATGGACAATGATTTTGAGCAGTGAAGTGGCAGAAAGTCAGTCATTTAGGAAGTCGGACTTTTGTTGAGAGTTGGTGATTTGAGGTGGTGATGAGCAACAGCAACTGTTGTCGATGCAAGAAATTTTAGCAGATTTTAACTTTATGCAAATGAACACTGATGCGACCATCCGCATGATGATACATTAGAATCTCATTGGTCCAAAATCCTGCTCCACATAACTTAAAGGGATAGTTCTCCCAAAAATGAAAATTCTGTCCTCATTTACAAACCCTCATGTCATTTCAAACCCATTTTTTTTTCTTCCACTGAAGATAATTTGAAGAATGTTGGAAAGATAAAACAAATAAGAAACAAATAAACAAATAAGAAAACACTAAGAAATTTTTCTCCAAATAATAAAATGATTGGAAAGACATGAGGGTTAATGAATTTCATTTTGGGGTGAACTATCACTTTGAATGTGATTTGATTGGATATGATTGCTTAGACTATGTCAAGGCTTAAACTAGTCCTAGACAAAAATGCATGTTTGAGCTGTTTTAACAGAAAGTAATTTGCCCTGACATACCTTGAAATATGTCAGTCTCGTTGTTTTGTCTCAAGATGCACAACATATCATAAAAGCTGTTTTCAATTTTAAAAATGTTCATCTTTCATTTCTACTCAGTGTTCAGGCATATGCGGGCATGGAAAAACGATTCGGCATGTGTACTGCAAAACACCTGAAGGACGAGTGGTACCTGAGTCTCAATGCTCACCTGAAAATAAACCTTTGGCAATTCACCCCTGTGGAGACAATGAATGCCCTCCACACTGGCTGGCACAAGACTGGGAGAGGGTGAGGATTATGCTTATGCAGTGGAAAATAAATGATTTTTTAAAAATATTTCTCTGGTAATCATTGTTTTCTGGGTCCCAGTGCAATACAACATGTGGGCGCGGTGCGAAGAGAAGGACAGTGCTGTGTGTCGGAATCACAGGTGGAAAGGTCCAGATCCATGATGATGAGGAATGTGACAGCAGTAAGCAACCAGTAGATGAGGACACCTGCTTTGAAAGGCCTTGCTTCAAGTGGTACACAACACCATGGTCTGAGGTGAAACATTTAAAAGTGTATTCAGTTTATGATGGCAGATTGAAGTACTAGCAAATACAGCTAGTATTAGATTACAAGAAAGGCGAACAGCTGGCATTTAGAGTAAGCTAGGTGAGTTACTTTTCAAGGGAACTCAACGCTGCATCACATTGGTGATGGTATGGGAACGCTTCTGTTCCCACTCCAATCTCATTGGTGAAACATCTTCTGCTTTGTGCCTTCAGTTAGCTCTCTTTCTATCTGAAGAGACTCTTGAATGCTCAAGTCTGTATCGTCCCTTTGGACCCTGACAATCCACACCAAACTCTGTAGAAAGACATCTGTATCAGGGTTCAAATAGGAAGGACGAGTCGGGGTTGGCATAAAGTCCAACGTTTTATTCACCAGAATGAACACAAAGACAAATATAAACAAAACCTATTGGTGTTGGTCATCATGCATTTGACCTCCTTTTCACCGCTCATCTCCTCACTCGATGACCTGTCGCAGACCTTGCTAAACCACGCCCCCCTTGCCACAACATCTTCTTGGTGGGCAAAGATTACAGGTCAGGCTGGAGCATGTCTGCACATATGGCGATAATGCCAACCTGCTTAGGGATCTGGATGAAGTTGAGGGCATGGGACTCTCAAGAGTGGGCCACATATTTGTCTCTCCGTGCCACCAAGGCTAAAAGACAGTGTCCTGTATAAAAGAAATGGACAAATCCTTCTTGTTGGACGCCCTGCTTTACCCTCCTGGCCTCTTCTGTGATACAGTAAACACTATTGTCAAGAGGTTTCAAGAAGCAAGGATGATGGCCTTTTCAAACAAGTTTATCCCTCACCGGACGCAGCCCAGTACGAACTGCTTTCACAGGTAACAAAAGAAGCAGAGCGTCATTTCCCAAGTCCCCTCTCTGAGAGCCGTCATCTGAAAGCCCATTCAGCAAGAAGTATGGCTGCCTCTAAGGCTTTGTTGTCAGGGGTTTCCCTCCAGGAAGTGTGTGATGCGGCAGGCTGGTCCTCTCCCCATTTATCAGATTCTACAGTCTGGATTCGGATTCCACACCAGGATCTCGGGTGTTTATCTCCTAAACTTGCGCTCGCAATGATTCACCCTGGAAAAGGCATTTGTCACTATGGCGTAGTAGGTATGAATGTTCCCATAGCGTCAACATTCTGACGCAGCATTGATTTCCATTAAAAGGGATCTTATTGGTTACAACTGTAATGATGTTTGGTACAGGTATCCTTTATAGCTTCCATGGAACGCCTTCATAGGATGATGTTTTTGCCGATCAGATTGGAGCGATTCCACACGGGCTTCAAATGCAATCACGCTGAAGCATTTCCATAGCGTCAACATTCTGACGCAGTGTCTTTCTTAGGGAACCAGAGTTACAGTATTAACCAAGACATATACTAGGTTTAAAGATAGCTATTTTCTCTTTAAGTCTCTCTTCTCCAGTGAAGGCTCCCTATTTTGAGTGTAATTCACTGTTTTTTTTCTTTTTTTTGTACTCAACTGTTTCTCAGTGCACCAAGACTTGTGGTGTTGGTGTGCGAATGCGAGATGTGAAGTGTTATCAGGGAAGAGAGCTTGTTCGTGGATGTGACCCTTTGACCAAACCTGTTAACAAACAGACCTGTGCACTCCAGCCCTGCCCCACCGAACCTCCAGGTGTGTCTCAAAGAAACTGCTCACAAAACATTTTACATTGTTCCAAATCTTGATGCTGTTATTTTATTATTAGAAAAATATGAATGTATATTTAATATGGGATCAAAATTGACAATAAAGATAAACATAATGTTACAAAATATTTCTATTTCAAATAAATTCTTTCTATGTATCAAAGAATCCTGAAAAATGCATCACAGTTTCCACAAAAATATAATGCTGCACAACTATTTTCAACTTTGATAATAATAAGAAATGTTTCTTGAGCTCAAAATCAGCAATCAGCATGCTGAAAGTTCAGCTTTGCCATTACAGGCATAATTGCATTTTAAAATACATTAAAATAGAACACTAATATATTACATTTTAATATATATTAAAATAGAACATGAAGTTCCTTGTTCCTTGTTATTGCAATTCATTATATTTATAATGTTATGCAGGTTTGGAATGACATGAAGGTAATAAATGATGACTAATCCTTAAATATGCACTTTAATAATGGCCAAAAATGTGCTATAGGTTCAAAGAAATCATAAATAACATGCATTGTAACTACTTTATTGCTTCTCCAGATGAAAACTGCCAGGATCGTCCCACCACCAACTGCTCTCTGGCTCTGAAGGTGAATTTGTGCAGTCACTGGTATTACAGCAAGGCCTGTTGCCATTCTTGCCGAAATCTTCGAGCTTCCTAGCTATACTCTCCAATGCTCAGGTTTTCATCTGTTCATGTCATCTGCATTGTGCTTGTTTGAGGATTGCAGCAAGGGAAGTTTGAATCAGTATTTGGTTAGAGCTTAAACTAGCTCCATAAAAACTTCATTACTGCCAGTTTTAAAAAATGATACCTACTTCATGACAATGTCCTGTGTTTGTGGCATACAGTAAGGAAATATTAAATTATATGTGATTAATGCTCAGAGAATTATATTGCATGTCATAAAAATATTTATTATTCGTCAGGTTTTATTGGACATTTATTATCTGGCAGTGGCAGAGGTCGATACTGAATGTTACCTCTGGCTGAAGATGGCTGATTTAGTACTGTACATCCAAACACAGGCTGAACCTCAAGCCACTGCTGGCTCATACACTCTACTGTCTACTTTTATCCAGTTTAACTATTGCTAGATGTAGGCTTATGTTAATTTATTGGTCCTCTCATATGTATGTATCCGATTAATTCATTTTTGTAGCATTTCATTTGAATTGACTATGGATTTAGCAGAACTTGACATAGCAAAGTCATTTTATCCTTGTCATTGAGTGAGTCCTGACACTTGAACTATATATATTTAAATATAGTGCTATAGCTGAAAATGTATCTGATTCATATATTGTTTCATTAAGACACAGTAAACCTCATATATTGTATACTACCTTACCTCAAGTACAAAAGACAATCAAATGTAAGTCATTTGATTTTCTTATAGAAAAGCAGTTGTGTACCTCTCTGAATATTAAATAAAAAATATTATACTCGAAGGAAATGCTGTGGTATTTGCTATTTTTAATGTAGGTTTTAAAATAATACAATAATTTACAAAAATAATGTACATGCTATTTTAGTACAATTGACATACTTTCAGTTTTTGTTTATATATATTAATATTTTCTGTTTCTGACTTAATTTTAATTTCAGTTAAATATATTTTAGTTATATATTTGTTATAATATATATATATATATATATATATATATGTGTGTGTGTGTGTGTGTGTGTGTTTTATTTTATTTCAAGTGTTTTTTTTATGGTTTTAGTTTTAGTTAATATAATAAACTTGGTGTAAAAACTAAGTTGATTAAGAATACAAAACATTTACAGTAGTAAATTCTGTAAAATTCATCTGCATAAATGCCATCATACACACACACACACACACACTTTGTCTCGTTTAATGTTTTTTGATTTACCAAAATATGGGTAGACCCTTTATTTCTGCACAAGAACTGATGCCACCTGCTGGCCAACAACGTGCAGTTTAATATGTACATCATGAGAGCTCAAAACCTGCTCATTAAACCCTCACACACCAACAGTTAATATTAACAAACCTCGCATTTATTAACGAATGAAAAGTTAAAAGACAATAACAGATCATTTTTCTGGTGACTTCAGAGTTCTTTTGGATCAAAACCAATACAAAGTGAGTGGCACAACACACAAAGATGAGAATGCAGACAATTCTAAAGCCAGTCAATTAAATGGATTACACGAACAGACACACAAATTCACGATCCTACATGTAAAACTATGATATCATCATTTCACAACTTAAATATACTGTACATCCTCACACCAACTTAATATATCTTTTAATCATTTATTTCATTACAGCAGTAAATATCTGTGATAGACAAATCATGTGAAACAATATCAAAGATATCAAAATTTTCTCCAGTTCTCATGCCAATAAAAAGCCCTATTATGCAGAGTGAACGTACGAATAATAAAGCAAATGCTTTTATTACACAGTCTAAGAAAAGTCTGTAAAAACAGGACACAATGTACTGTGTTGACAGGAGGGAAATTTCACAGGTGTTTACCCCCAGTTTGAATTATGTATCGCATATGTTTAACACTCTTAGAAAAGTGGGGTTCTATATAGAACCCAAGGGTTCTTGACTCAGTGTTAAAGAATTCTTTATACCAAAAAGACCTCGCCTAACAGAACCCTTTAAGGTTCTATATAGAACCTTTTCTTATAGGGGTTCAAGGAAATGTCAGTAAACTTAACAGATAACGTCCAATCGGATAATTGTCTTTTTTCCGCTTTTCTATGGATTTTTTTTCTTGCAGTGCACATGACTGATCGATCGATCGATCAATCAATCAATTAATAACAAGTAGATATATTGGATCTAATGAAATAAAATGAATACAATCAAGCACTGGGTACAGAGAGCAGCATGACAAATGTGAATCACACAATATTTCAGGTGAATACGAAGTGCTACACATCCGTGCTGATACTGTGATGAGTCAGCACTTCCTGCATGGTGACCGAGCGGATGAGGTTGAGTTTGTGGAAGCTGGGTGTATCCATTGGTAGGTCTAATTCCTCCTGCTGCAGAGTCCTGTAGCTGATCCTGCCACCTCCATTGCGCAGCCCCTCCTGTGGGCTCATGTACAGCGGCAGATACCCCGAGCAGGAGGGGCAGAAAGTGTACGATCGGGGCGGCCTGTAGGGCATGCGTGGGGTGTACTGGGGATAGCTGACTGGTCCATTGGGCTCAAAAGGCTCCGCAGTCATTAGCAGCTGATTGGAGGACGCGTATTCAGGGAAATGTTGAAGACTCAGTGGACTCTCAGGTGGACTCGGTTGGCGTGGTGGACTTGGCGAAGCCTTGGCAACGTCAGCCTCCTCCTCCCCCTCCTCCGACTCTTCTCTTTTACAGCAGTAATACTAATGGGCAGAGTGAGACGTCACACTCAGTATTTGAGAGAAGAGGGCGTTACTTATGAGACAAGCAGTAGAGGAGGATTACCTGCAGCCTACAGTAACACAAAACTGTGACAATAGTTAGCAAGATGACTGCAGCTAAAATTCCACCTGTGATGACCACTGTGCCGGCTGTCATTCGAAATCCTCTCCATCAACAAACTGGGCATCCCATAAAGACAAAAAACAGAGACACAAAGAAAATTGGTGTTTTGGATGCGAAAAATAGTGCAGAGACTGACATATTTATATACAGTACATGCCCCGGATAAGCTACTGGACATGTTTATACAGGATTTGAGGTTGTTGTTTTTTAATGGGCAAAACACACTTTCAAAAGTTTGGGGTCAATGTGTTTTTGTTTTTCTTTTAAAGAAAACAATACTTTTATTGAGCAAAAGAGCTCCAATTTAAATAAATAATGTTCTTTTCAGAGAATCTGGGGGAAAAAATATCCCCGTTACCACAAAGATATTAAGCAGCACAACTGATTTCATCATTGAGAATAGTAAGAAATGTTTTCTGAGCAGCAAATCAGCATATTAGAATGATTTCTGAAGGATCATGTCACTGAAGACTGGAGCAATGATGCTGAAAATACATCACAGGTATTCCATTTTAAAATATATTAAAATAGAAAACAGATATTTTAAATTGAAATAACATTTCACAATATTGCTGTTTTTACTGTATTTTTGATCAAATAAATGTAGCTTTGGCGAGCATAAGAGAATTCAAGATTTCAAAAATCTTACCAACCTCTCTCTCTCTCTCTCTCTCTATCTATCTATATATATTCACTAACATTATTTAAACAGAAGATTATCTCACAATATCACAGTGGTCAGATTTAAGCACATATTAAATCATAGATGCTGTTGAAATTACACGTACATCCGATGCCTATTTCATGCTCTTTGATTATGAATTCAGCAATTATGGAAAATATCCTAACACATGCTGCAGCAGTGGAATAATAAACTGATCGATGATGCATTAAATGATTTTTCCAAAAATAGCGCATTTGCACAATTTCAACAGGATGTCTAAGGAACGTAACAGACAAAAGACCTCTACAAAGCTCAGATTATTCAGTCATAATTAGACCACAAATTAATCAGTGCTGTTTCCTGTTACAAACAAGCCTTTCTCCGTCTATGTGAACTGCAAATGAAGATGCAACTAGACCCAAGTGAATCAGAAAGGGCCCCTCAATAAGACTTTTAGATTTGATGTCAGTATTTGGACTCACCTCAGGCCAGAGACTCATTCAAGCCCAAATAAACTAGTCACCCATTTGCACAAATCACTGGCAAAGCTTTATATAACCAAATCTAAAGGTCATCATCAGTTAACAACCAACAACACACGATGTGAAAAGAAGTCATTTAGGACTATTTCACGTTTACTGTAAGATTAACAAAAATCTGTTCCTCAGGTCTGCCAACAAATAAAGCTGTAGGAATTTAATCAATATAATTCAAAATTAACAGAAGAAATTAGTGACAGCTTTATCCAAAGTGCAATAATGAATGAACTCAATTCATTTATCGTTTTAAAGTATGCAAACTAAATACCATAACCTGTAAATAAATATAATCTCTTAATCTTTTGATCGATATAGCCTAGTTTGCCGAGACGATAATCATACAAGCGACCCATAATGAGAATTATTACATTTAAAAAATATATATATATATATGTCATATAAATACAACTTTAACAGCATTAACTATGTAGTGCATACTCACATTATGGTATCTACAGAACATATGGCACTTGTCCAACGCATCCGGCGAATTTACCCACAAACTACCCACAAAATCGCTTTTACAAGGTCACATCTCCAGACGGAATGAACTTTCTATAATAGATAGATGAGAGAAAAAGATCACTGAACATAGTCGATGACTTTATGAGCGCTGAGAGCAGTGAGGAGAAGAGCGTCCGCTGGAGTCCCGTCCCACATCTCAGTGTGTGTCCACCTCTCCCCACTGATCACACGATCATTCACGCATAGGAAGTCCGCGTTTTCACTCACATTGACTAAATCCTTATTTAAAGTACGTATTTTGCAGGCCCATACGGTAAATATCGCTTGCAGTGCTGGCAACATACTTTCAAATATGAATTTGGACTTTTATCTAACAGCTGCAGACTGGTTAAAGAATAATTAGGCTATTAGTGGTCAAGATATCGTCGGAATCTATACTACTTTTGATATTTATGGCTGCTTAAAGGGTTAGTTCACCCCGAAACTAAAATTCTGACAATAATTACTCACCCTCATATCTTCAGAACACAAATTACGATCTTTTTGATCAAATCCGACAGCTCAGTGAGGCCTCTATTGACAGCATTAACACTTTCAGATGCCCAGAAAGCTACTAAAAACAGTTCGTGTGAGCACCTTTGACTATTATAAAGCGAAGAGAAAGAAAAAAAAAACGAGTTTTCAACAATATCTTGTGATGGCTGATTTCAAAACGCTGCTTCTAGCTTTAAGAATCTTTTGTTTTGAATCAGAGGTTTGAAACGCTAAAGTCACGTGATGCAATGAAGCCTCGTTTACTGAAGTCACGTGCTCGGAACCGCCGATTCAAACAAAAGATTTGTAAAGCTTCGAAGCAGTGTTTTGAAATCGCCCATCACTAGAAAACTGTTGAAAAAATGTTATTTTGTTTGTTTTTTGGCACACAAAAAGTATTCTCATCGCTTTATGATATTACGGTTGAACCACTGTACTCACATGAAATGTTTTAAATCTGTTTTTAGAAGCTTTCTGAGTATTGAAAGTGTTAATTGTCTTGCTGGCAATAGAGGCCTCACTGAGCCATCAGATTTCATCAAAAATATCTTCATTCGTGATTTCAAAGATGAGCGAAGGTCTTACAGGTGTAGAACGACATGAGGGCGAATAATTAATAACAGAATTTAAATTTTTGGAGGAACTAACATTTTAAGGTTTGTTCTGCTACTTTTGAAAAAGGATGTGTAGTAAACAAAGGCATCTAAGTGTTATTCTTGTGATTCTAGCAAAATGCTCCTCAAGTTGTCTTCCAGATGCAAAGCGTGAAAAACGCAGATGACGGTTTATTAATCTTTCATTCATATTTTTAAGTTGCAAGTGACCTAATTATTTGGCAAAATGTGCAGTTCTTGTACTTCCTCTTTCTTTCTGTCAAACACACACTCACACTCTCAAACATTCACTCTGACTTTTAGTCCCACTTTAAACTCTTTCCTGCCGCCGACTTACCGTTCCTCCTGTTGGACCACTTTGAGTGCTGCTAAGAGGAGATAGTTGGAGAGTGAAGAAAACCATATTTTAGTATATGAATTATTCAGCCTTCAAATATTAAAGGAGGCTGAGATTCCAGTGTATTGTACAGACATGGTCATGATAAATTCATAAGTAAAGATGCAGTTTATAAGGCAAGGTTATTTTTCTCTTTTCCCTCTGTCAAAAGCTGCTCTCAGAATTCCCACCGGAGCACCCGTGCCTTTCCATCCACTGGATGGAGTGAAAGGTTGAACAAAACTGATTGCATGAAAATGAGTGTATAAGCTTGTATAGACACATGCAAGTAAAGACAGAAATGATATTGTTGCATGACAAATCAGTCTATGAAAAGACCAAATCTGCAAATGAGACGAAAATAATTAACAGATTGATTGCTAATGCTGTCATTTCGTTTTGTCGCTGAACGCCATTCTTTGGCTAAACTGAGGAAGCAGTGTCGCCTTGAGTAGCATTACTCTGGAAAAGAAAAAGGAAGTTTTATTTGTAATAGCATGAGTTGTTAGTTTGTGTCTTGTTAGATTTTTCAGTGCATCACCATTGAATGAATGAAATGCTTCAAGTTACATTTGATAAAGGTGCAGAATTAAAGTTGATTTACTGCTTTGTAATTATTGGTTATTATTGGATTTTTGTCAATAAAAATAAGTACATCTATCGCTTATCTTAAGCACGTTTCATTATTCACCTCATCTGCTCTTTGCTCTTCTTCTTGTACCATTTCTCCTACTAATTTTAACCTTCAACTTCTCAGTTCCTTATTTGACTATTCAGTAATTACTGTATGGAGAGAATGTTTGCTATTGACAATTTCTAATCCTGTGTGAGTTATCAGTGAGCTCACAAACAATATATGTTTGATTTTCAAACACATACCTAACATTTTATTTTAATTTTGTCAGTGTCTCAGTCTCAATGCTATCAAATGCTTGTTCTTCAATACATGACAAGCTGATTTAATTAACCTCCCTCCGGCTCATATGACTACAGTTAAATAAATCAACTTGTCATACTGACCAAACAGCTCAGAGGAACACACAGTCAGAATGTGACTCAAGTAACATGAAACATGTAGAGAGATGCAGTGAGATAATGATGCTGTTGAAAATGTATTTTCTCTATATAGGTTTGACAAGGTTTGTCATGTAAACAAAGACAGACTTTGTACAGTGAAGATAATGTATTCCGTACTTAGATAAATTCAGAGAACCTACTGTGTGAATAACCGCTTTGTGATTGTACGTACGTGTTTTTTTTTTAATTCTTGACATTATTTTCATTGTCGTTAATAAAATGCAGACATCATCTTTGAGATGGAAAAGGAGAAGAAATGTAAGGATCTGTGTTTCATGACTGAAACATTTCATTAAATCATTTCATGCTTACTGAGCTTCAGGACATCCTTCAGGAAAAAAAAGACAATTTTGAAACATTATGTGCTTTCTTGGAAAAACTGAGTGATGTCATTTGCTCTGGCAGCTGAGCAAATTCTGTGGGACGTGGATTATGCGGTCCACTCATTTTGACTGCCCCTCAAGAACACAAATGGACAGAGAAAGGTATTTTTGCAGCTTCACTATGCAAATGTGTTAGAAGACAAAGTGCATGTATATTTGATGAGGAACAAGGCAGCCTTGTCACTTTTCTGTGTGAGAGACAGAGCCTGAAGTGCACTGAAGAAGAAGAAGTGACCTCCAGTCACACTGAAAGTAATACGCCATGTCTGCAGACAGACAGTTGAGATTAAATTTGTTTGTGATTCAAAACTGATTAGATCATGATTTAAATCTTGAGCCTAATCATAATTTTAGGGCAACCTAATTGATACTGTGGGGCTGTAATAAATGGTAAGGTGTTCATTTATTTAGCACTGATTAAAGGCCATATACAGAAGGGCCATTTAACTTCCATCCACAGTCCTGCAGCATTTACTTTCATCCTGAAACAGATCTTTATGTAACCCTGAAGACCTTGATTGACTAGTTCAGATGTATTTGAAGAGGGTTTAAGTTTAACTGAAGTGAAAAAAGGAAGAACGGGAGCTTCGTGCCCTGGATGTGCATCCCCCAAATCTCCATCAACTGCAAGATGCTATATGGTATATGGTGCAATATGGTCCAACATTTCTAAAGAATGCTTTCAGCACCTTGTTGAATCAATGCCACGTAGAATTAAGGCAATTCTGAAGGCAAAAGGGGGTCAAACACAGTATTAGTAAGGTGTTCCTAATAATCCTTTAGGTGAGTGTGTGTATATATATATATATATATATATATATATATATATATATATGAATGGATGTTATCTGTTAACTGTAAAACCCACGTGAGCCATCTTGGCCAGGATGCTCTTGTAAAAGAGCTTTTTAATCTCAATGTGCTTTTTTCCCTGGTAGAATAAAGGTTATAATAACATACACTTATGTTTAAGGCATTACAGCATGTCATTTTGGTCCCTGTATATTTTACACTCTATTTTTTTCGTAGTCTTGCAGTGTTTGCAATTAATTATTATTATGTCCACCACCAAAGTTACGTTTGTTTTGTTTAAAAATATTTTTCATCCAATGGTAAAGTAAATTACGTTTGACCAATTTAAATTTTACTGAATTTATTTACATTTTTGCATCAGGTTTTTTTTCAGTAAAATTCATTTTTAGCACTCAAAATTCTTAACAACTAGAATTCAGTGCCCTGGAAACAACATGACAAAAAACAAAAACAAAAATAAAACACAAAAAGCACAAAAATATAAATTATTCATTAAAAATAATTATAGATTCAAAAAAACAAAAAAAAACCCAGCATAATGTTCTTTGCTTTATCAGCCCATAAATGTAACTTCTAAGCCTTCTAAACACTAGGAGACTGGAAACAGATGCATTAGCCCATAGTACCTACAGCAGTGATATTGAGTTGTTCAGAAAGGAGAAGAGAGAAAAGAGGGTGATACTGAGCACACCTTTACCATTATTCCACATGAGGGGCAATTTACTGAAGCATTTCATATCTGTAAGGAACGTAAGAGCAATCTTTTATTTATTGCTTCAGAAATGCAGCAGGTATAGAATCATTTGCTGAAAAAGCACTCATGGTTTTCCATCTCATACCAGATCATCCATCAACCAAAGTACTGTTAACGCTCAGTATGTCAGGAGGAGTTTCTGTAAATGACATCCCGATTCAGATACTGTAAGTCTAGACCCATAATATGGTATTATTATTATATTTAATATCAGATTAAATAAATTGGTAACACTTTACAATTAGGTTCATTGGTTAACATGAACTAATAATGAAGTGCACTTACACAGCATTTATTTATCTTTGTTAATGTTAATTTCAACATTTACTGATACATTATTAAAATCTTGTTAACATGAGTTAATACACTGTTAACTAACATGAACAAACAATAAACAACTGTATTTTCATGAGATTAGTAAACAGTAACAAATGTATTGCTCATGGTTAGTTCATGTTAGTCAATACATTAACTAATGTTTAACTAATGAACCTTATTGAAAAGTCTTACCAATAATTTGACATTGCTGTTTGGTCAGTTTGAACGTGATTTAGTCATGTCAAGTGGTCAAGGAAAGGATAAAAGAGGACTGGAAGTTATGTTCCGAACTTTATTCTTCTTTAACTGAGCTCTGTCTTCTTGAGAAACTGGGTTACAAGCTCCGGTGTTTCTCTTTCTCTCTTCTGATTCGTGGACTTTTTATTCCCAGTGGCTTTTATGAGGCTTTCAAGCACCCAAAAGGACACAAAAGCACCATAAAAGTATCATAAAAATAGTTCACATGACTCCTGCTCTTCTTCTGCCATATGATAGTTTTGTGCGACGAACCTCAATTTTAGCTTTTCACTGAAAATCTTTGGTTCTAGCTGTCCTTGACACAGTTATGAGAGTTCATGAAAGATGCACTTACATCTGATTCACGAACAAAACATTCTTTTGAGTTGGCTCTTTTCAATGATTCGTTTCTGATGGAAAACAGTGAGCACTACATTATCTGGCTTTTATGTTTCACAGAATAAGCCAGAAAGGTTTTGAACAGCATGAGGTAAATAATGACAGAATGGCAAAGCTTTCCCACACCTCTGCTAAAAAAAATTGATAGGTCAGCTATTGTGCAGTTTTATACCATGATTCATGTCGTTAATTAAATGTTAACATTTATCTTCCTTCATTCCATTACAAGGACTTTTTGTAACCTTGTGTTGTGCATGTAGCATAGCATAAAGCATAATGATACCTATGTAAAATGAAGATCAAGCAATTAGTCTTTGCTTACTGTATAAGGCAGCTGATAGTATACCCACCGCAATGGAATCAGAAGGCTTCGTTATAGAGGACTATAATGAAACGACGCACGGTGACAAAAAAAAAACAGACAGACCAGGGGAATGACTTCAACCTGGAGGATCTTAGTTTACTTTCAATTCAAATGACTGGTAAATGTGTAAATTGTAAAATATGAAACACAATGAAATGATAAAATAAATGAGATTTGTATTTCCTTTTCCGTTCCCTTTAAGAAATGTAAGCGTTAAGCTCCTTTAAGGTTTGCCTGATCCAGATATACTATATATTATTTATATTCATATTATAATCTGGTATTTTTATACATAAATTATCCCTTTACGTATATAGTTATTTAACTTAAATTTAGTTGTGTTAACACTTCTTACTTCCTCAGTTTTTTTTTTTTTCCTGGAGCGTTATCTTTTTTCTTTTCTTTTTTTTTTTTGGGATGTACGTCTACTTAAAGTGCGTCCGAAATCGCCTACTTCTCTACTATATAGTAGGGGAACAGCAGTAGGCGAGCGAATAAGTATGTCCGAAACCTTAGTAGTCAAAAAAGAGTAGGCGAGAATTACCTCGGTGAGGTACTATTTCTCGCGAGATTCGGACGTACGTCTACTTAAAGTGCGCCCGAATCGCCTACTTCTCTACTATATAGTAGGGGAACAGCAGTAGGTGAGCGAATAAGTATGTCCGAAACCGTGGTAGTCATAAAAGAATAGACAAGAATTACCGCGGTGACGTACTATTTCTCACGAGATTGGAACGTGCGTCTACTTAAAGTGCGTCTGAAATCGCCTACTTCTCTACTATATAGTAGGGGAACAGCAGTAGGCGAGCGAATAAGTATGTCCGAAACCGTGGTAGTCATAAAAGAGTAGTCGAGAAGTTCCCGGATGGCCTACTGCTTCCGCCCAGATTCCTGAGCGCTTACCGTTAAGTTCTTTTCTATCCCAGAAGGCCACAGGAGAGGGTACGTCATAATCAAACACGGAGGAGAAAGAGGCGTTTTCAAATGTGAGTGTTGAAAACGTTCCTTGTGTTAAAATCGTATTTGTTGAACTACTGTAAACTGTTGAAGTGTTGAAGGTGTAAAGACGCTATAGGCAGTATAGTTGTGATTTTGCTGTAAAAACACGTTTTATGTCACCAAAGTGGATTTGCATGACTTCTGAACCATATACATCATAAATATGCTTACTAAATGTTTAACATCTGACAGGGAAATATTCAATAAGTATTGCAGATGATGAGCACATCACAACATGAAATAGACATCTGAGTGATTTATGTGTGCTATTATGTAGAATTCAACACGGCTTACATTACATTGTACTGATGATAAACGAAGGAACATTTGTATTGTATAAGAAGTCAGTTAACACGAGTGACTTGCTCAAGGACGCATCGGTGGTGACGCTGCAGAGATCGAACCAGCAACCTTCTGCTTCTCATTTCAGTGGTTCAACCCACTACACCACAAAAGAAATGGAGTAAAATCTTTTAATCTTTAAATGTTTTTTAATAGGTAGTCATGTTCTTGGAGAGCAGGCACAGTGGCAGCCAGATTGTCTTGCACATCTTCTCCATCTCTTGCTTCAAGGTTGTGGGGTTCAGGGGTCCATCATCATGGTCTTCCTCATCCTCTGGATCAATTGTGTCCCTATTGAGAAGAGCAGCAATGAGGGACATGATCGACGGCAAAGACAGGTGAAGATGTTCACGGTGGTCAGCTGCTTCATCAAAATAAAGCAGCAGAATTGGCACAGCTGTGTTGAGATGGCAGAGGGATGGACAGCAGTACTTATTAGTACAATAAGTCTGAATAAAGCTTTGTTTAATGTGTTGTTGACTTGTATATGTATTTATTTATTGTGTGTGCTTTTATTCATTATTTTACTCATTTGTTTCCTATTGTTGTCAGTAAATAAAATATAATTATTTTATTAATTCATACTTTAAATCATTGCTTGACTGAAAATTGATATGTATTAACCTTGACTGCACTTGTCTAGTGTGTGTTCATGCATAGCGGTCATATGACAAAACAAATGACATTTTGCTTGTTTTACCAGAACATCATTTTCAGTAAGAAGTAATATAATGAAGTATTGGGCAGCATTTATCATTATTATTGTATGTAAGTGTTGGGGTGGGCTGGCAATGCAATTCATCCTGGGGTAATCTTATTTTTAGTAGTAATACTTACATTTTCTGAGTACAAAATCAACACTCTTCTCCAAAGGCAGGATCTTTGAGCAACTGCGAAAAGCCGTACTAGGTAGGGTTGAGTTACTGATGCTGTGAGGTGTTAGTGCAGCTGTGACTCGTGTCTTTTTTATTACTATCTATTGCAGATCTTATATTTACATACAAGATCAGGGAAAATACCATGATTGTATCTTTAGCAACAAACAATCATAAACAAAAAAGACAAAAAAAGGGGGTTGTGTACATCATAATATGAGATTTAATGCAGAGCACAAAAAAAATCAAGAAAAAGAGGGAAACAAATTTTTATAATAATAAAGAAATATCTTTAAGGATAAAACTGGGTCACATTAGTAGGGTTGAAAATATAAGAACATAAAAAAATTAATAAATGGGGAGCCGTTTTTTCAACAAGACCAGAAAATGAGCAAGTATAATCAATATCAAGATATTTACAGATAGATGAATTAAACCTGTCACTCATATCTTTTAAGTTAACGTTGTAGGTCACATTATAATGTCAACATGGCGGATGATTTCCGGATCGCATTCATACTCGACGAGATTTCATTCATACTCTTTTAGCACTCGTTAAGTATCTACTCATTGAAATTAAGTACCTACTCTCTGAGTAGGCGATTTCAGACGCAGCCATACTCTTTTAGCACTCGTTAAGTATCTACTCATTGAAATTAAGTACCTACTCTCTGAGTAGGCGATTTCGGACGCAGCCATACTCTTTTAGCACTCGCTAAGTATCTACTCATTGAAATTAAGTACCTACTCTCTGAGTAGGCGATTTCGGACGCAGCCATACTCTTTTAGCACTCGTTAAGTATCTACTCATTGAAATTAAGTACCTACTCTCTGAGTAGGCGATTTCGGACGCAGCCATACTCTTTTAGCACTCGCTAAGTATCTACTCATTGAAATTAAGTACCTACTCTCTGAGTAGGCGAGTTCGGACGCAGCCATACTCTTTTAGCACTCGTTAAGTATCTACTCATTGAAATTAAGTACCTACTCTCTGAGTAGGCGATTTTGGACGCAGCCAAACTCTGTTAGCACTCGTTAAGTATCTACTCATTGAAATTAAGTACCTACTCTCTGAGTAGGCGATTTCAGACGCAGCCATACTCTTTTAGCACTCGTTAAGTATCTACTCATTGAAATTAAGTACCTACTCTCTGAGTAGGCGATTTCGGACGCAGCCATACTCTTTTAGCACTCGCTAAGTATCTACTCATTGAAATTAAGTACCTACTCTCTGAGTAGGCGAGTTCGGACGCAGCCATACTCTTTTAGCACTCGTTAAGTATCTACTCATTGAAATTAAGTACCTACTCTCTGAGTAGGCGATTTTGGACGCAGCCAAACTCTGTTAGCACTCGTTAAGTATCTACTCATTGAAATTAAGTACCTACTCTCTGAATAGGCGATTTCGGACGCAGCCATACTCTTTTTTTTTAGCACTCGCTAAGTATCTACTCATTGAAATTAAGTACCTACTCTCTGAGTAGGCGATTTCGGATGCAGCCATACTCTTTTAGCACTCGTTAAGTATCTACTCATTGAAATTAAGTACCTACTCACTGAGTAGGCGATTTCGGACGCAGCCATGCGCTCTCACGCCACACATCATGCTCTCACGCAGTGAAAAATACATCGCGGAGCAAACAGGACACTGACAACGTATGAAACAGTTTCATATTCAAAATATTGTAATTTTTTTAAGTAGTTTAAACACTAAATACCTTACAGTGGCTCCTTAATGGCTCCTGAACCGATCATCTCTTCATACCAGTTAATTTTCTGGCATCAAATAAACATGAATAGACATCAGAAGGAATCTTGTTTCAACCGCGGGAAGACGTGAGTGCACACAATATTTCAAGTTAACCAACGTTAATCTACTAGACTACTCCATGACGGCTTTATCTGATAAGATTTTGTCCTTTCAAAAGAATGCTTATACTGACTAACCTGGGTGCATGTAAAGTAGATGAAAGTCTTGCAATCATTTGTTCCAGTTTGATGTGTATTTATGGTCATAGACTTAATGTCATCTTTAATTGCAAAGAACTTAGCCAGCATTTAGGTTAGTAACTACTCACTGGTGATTGCAGCATGATTTTATACCAGATGATGGCGCCACTCTCCACAAATCCATATTTCCCATGGCAACATCAGGATTATTTGTAAAAGAACAGCATTTAGTTGAAACAGAATTTTGTTTTTGTAACAATGTAAAAGTCTACTGTTACTTTTTATTAATTTAATGCATAATTGCTGAATAAAAGTATTCATTTAAAAATGTATTCATTCCTTACTGACCCCAAAATTTTGAGAAGTATGTATTTGTATTCTATATTCTTACCTTAAATATACAGCCAAATCAAAAACTCCAGGCCTACATACTTTTGAGATACCAATGTTTCGCTAAATATCTATAGGGTACGGCTTTGTTTCATGGCACTGTTGGAAGAAAAGTGTCAAACACCAACTTCTAACTCAACACATCAGAGAAGATGATGTAAACTCCTTGAGCTAGAGAGAAGTGCATTACCATTAACAGCAATATGGAGCACTAGTGAGGATCTGTCCCAACCTGCCCTAAGCCCCCTGCAGTCTTAACTCAGCTAGCATGTAAGAACATGTCTCAAGGCCCGCCTGAGGTGAGAAATAGAGAGTGCTGAAGGGACTCCTCCCTCATCTCTTGCCATACGGCGTATCTGTTATTGCTATGCGTCCTGGCAGGCAATCCACACTATCTTAACAGTTGATCATTCGCACTATCCCGTCCACCCGTCCCCTTATGCAAACACATGCAAACTACCAGCAGACTCCATCTGCAGTAAATCATAACTGTCCCTGAGGGGTACATTTATTTCCTTAGTAATTTTGGAATGTTTTGGATGCATTCTGGCTGATCAGAATGGATTTTTTTTTCTGCAGAAATGAACCCAAGTACAATTATTATGACCCTGATGGAGGACAAACACAAGTATAAGTGATAATGACTTGGATGTGAAGTTAGCACCTCTAGAATTTGCTTGTGTTGTGTGAGGTCAATATTGACTTAAAGGACTGAATGGCTTGTCCTGCTCCTGGTCACCACTCTTCCTCTGTGTATGTCATTTTGTCTGAGATAAGATTGAAACAGATCAGTAAATATACCAGCAGACCATGTGGTCTCATCCAGATGTCTGTAAAACCCCCAATTTTACCATCACACACACTGAGTACACAATGCACAGTAAATCAGCATTCATTTGAAAATTTCATTGTGATTCTCAATCAGTATCTTGCCTTATTAAAATAATAAAAAACCCTAAAGAAATAGTTTACAATGCCACTAAGCGCTTAAACAACGTGCTTTCCTACAAAACATGTTATAGCCTAAAAGTTATAAAAGAAGAAATCAAAAGGAAATAAGTGTTTTTTGTTGACTTTTAAAAAGGCCTTGAAGCAGTAGTTGAAAAATAAAAAGCCCGTAAGACTTTCCCACAAATCAAGATTCAAATTTAGATATCAAATAATTACAATTGTAAATCATAATGAAACGATACAAGAAGAAACTAAATGAAAAATAAAAAAATGTATATATCATTTAAACCTGTGTTCATGCCGGTGATCCAGAGAAAGCAGTTCTAAGGTTATTTCTGTTACAAATATTCAAATTATCATAGAAGTACTGGGTAGAGATAAAAATAGAGCAATTTACATTTATCTTTGCGCTTCAAATAACAATTGTATCGATTGTTTGTTTCACCAGTGGGTGGTGACAAGTAACTGTTAAAAAATCTATTTGTCATTGAATCATTCATTCAAGAGATTCATTCAAAAACACTACCTATGTAGTAGGAAGCTAGAGCCTGACGCAGCCGAAGGGGTGGAAGGACTAGGCACAGCCAAAGGCCTGGAAGTCTGTGGTGTAGCCAGAGTGACAACAATGGACTGAGGTGTAGTTATGGGCTCAGCAGCCTGAGGCAGAATCAGGGGATCCAATGCCAAGGGGGAGCTAGAGACCAGGAACCTCATTTATAAAACTTTGCATATAAACCTAAAATGGAACGTTCGACGTAAATACCACTCTGGAGTCACTCTGATCATTGCTCTCGCTAGAGTTATTGTGCTCCTATCACTCCTCACTGTCATTAAAACAGTGTGTCACAGTAAAAGCAATCAAAAGCAGCACATCCACTATCTAAATCCATATCATTTTTGTTTATCTTCTGCGGAATGACTTTATGCAATTTTAGGGCTTATCACCATTAACAAAAGTGGAATATTAATGTAAATGTGTATATCAAACGGAAAACAGAGTTTAATATCCTTCTGTTTACTTCATTACTTTTCTCACTCTAGTAAGGGTTCGTACGCATGGGTCAGAGTTTGCGTGAAGGTGCGCACATTTTCTCGTCAAGTTTGTTTTGAAAAAATCCCATATTTTGCGTAAGAAGTAGCGTATGCCTCTTTCAGGGCATGTTTTGTGCGTACGCAACGGTTATAAATGAGGCCCTAGAAGACCCAAGGCAGATCCATGCAGCAGAGGAGGAGCCGAGGAACTGAAAGAGGCCAGTGGAGGCGGGCCCAAAGAACTGGCTGTCGTAGATAGAGAAGGCAGAAGAGGGAAGCTGGTGGGACAATCAGTGACGAGAGACTTGAAGGTGGGCTGGAACAGCAGAGATGCAGGAGACTTGGAACTGGGCAGGACCAGGCTTTGGAGAATAACCTCTTCTATTAATTATGACAGGGTGCTCTGTGTCTGCAGTGGCCTTAGGCATCCTATCTTTGCTGGGCTTGGTTGGTGGCTAGCTGGACTATGGATGTGGAGTGGGTGACGTCTAGTGACGTCTTCTTCTACAGTGCAGATAGTGAATGAAGATCCACAATTCACCAGCACCCACTCCAGATATGTGGTGAAATTTCCTCGAAGACCATCCACGGGCAGTCAATACACACACAATGGTGAACTGATTTGTTAAGACAGTACTTGTAAATGAACAGATTCCAAAAAGATTTGTACGTTATTTTGAGTACTTGCGTTTCATTTGATGTATCACTATATCTTTGACTCAGTTATATAAATTAGTAGGGCTGCAACAATTAATCGATAAAATCGATAATAATCGTTAATGAAAATCATCGACAACGATTGTCATAATCGATCAGTTGGGTCTGCCCACGTGCACGCAAAACGTTCGCCAGTCTTGTCAAATTACAGCACTGAATAACGGGGGAGGCGAGACTCAAGAAACCTGGGAGGGGTGATCCGCCAGGACGCGGCAAAGTTTGGCATCCCTGGTGGATCCCCTCTCTCTGGTAAAATGATTTACCCTCTATGTTTTCTGTAAGCCACAGTTTCTACATCAGGCCAGAGCTGGGCCTATGACATTAATTCTGATAGCCCGCCGTTGGAGTGATAATGAGACTCCCTTTCAGGCTGTAAGGGTGGTAGGATCCACATTTTCCATGGTGGTAGACTGCCACCCTGTGGCCGCAGGGTGTATTATTCCTCTCCTTTTTCTTAAAAGTGAGGCAGGCTATGGGAAATTACTATATATGCAGTTACATTAACAAATGGCAGGGCAATTTGTGTATAGATTCCAGTAAAACCTTTTTGGTAAGGAATACAGTCATATACTTATTAGCCCCCTGAGGTCCCCTGTGCGTTGGCTAAATATGAGAGTAGGAGGAATGCCATTAGGGACTTTTCGGTGTCTGAGGAAAAGAAAAGCATTAGGTTCCCTGGTAAACCGCCGGTTTAATGTTCATCAGTGAGTTGGCTTTCCCACTTAAGAAGTGTGGCTTAGGCTGCCGCTGTGTGTAGGCAGGCCCTCTTGAATATTCAAGACAGGCCGCCTTCACAGCCACCGCAGGGTAGGATAGTCTCGTGCAGTTAGATAGCTGAGACAACACGTTGACCTCAGAAATGCTGAAGTCTAGTGTCGGCCTACGGGCCGCCTGACGTGTCCTACCATGGTACTTCCTCTCTGTCTGTTGATGAGAGCCAGTGGGTAGGTCTCCACTCTGTGGTTTGTCGAGGCCCCGGCCCCTATGAGTGCCAGGTAGCTTCAGGAGCAGGCCATTAACAGGGCCGCCCTGATAAATAGAAAGTGTAGTGAGACAGACGGTTCCCTTCCAAGTTTAGGGTGAGTAGGTAATGCTGATGGTCGCCACCACGCATTCGATGCTGTGGCCTAGACTCTGCTTAAACCTGCCGAACGACGTTCGGGCGTTGGTTGATTGTGAACTGATTTTCTGAAGGAAAACCCCACTCCCCGAGGTGGATGACAGAGTGGTCTCTGTCAGGCTAGAGTTTGGTAAAGTTTGCCACTCCCCTTAGGTCGGTTACATACCCTGTTGTGCTTCGCTACAGTTATGCCAGTTTAGCTGGAGTAGTAGGCCTTAGGGCCTCCCCCAGGTCACACTGGGTGTAGATACCTAAGCTTAGGCTCTGTTTTGATTTGACCACTGCTACTGACTTGATAGGTGGTGGTAGGCCTTAGCAGACCTCCCTTCAGGTGATTTTCAACCACTTGGGGCCCCTAGTCAGATAGTAGGCCTTAGCATCAGTCTGGTTGTCGTAGAAGAAGGATGTACGCTCCGTGTGTAGTTGGCCTCAATGGGCCTCCCTGGTGTCAGCAGGTGTCAGCAGGCTGCGCTGTGGGTGAACCCCAGTGTTGCAGGCCCTTGACAACTAGTAGTCTTGCTGTCAGGTAGCTGGTCTGGAGCAGGCCGCCCTGTGAGCAAGGAGGCCTCCTTCTGGGTGAACCCCAGTGTTGCAGGCCCTAGATAACTAGTAACCTTGCTGCCAGGTGACTGGCTGTAGCGGGCCACCCCGAGAGCGCGTCCCCAGCACTCAAAACAAAGCTAAGCTTGCTGGTAGCATTGCCTCTTTTTCAGTTGTGGGCCCTTAGTTGCAGCCCCCTGACAGCTTGTAGTCTGCTGGTAGGTAGCTGGCCTTAGCAGGCCGCCCTGTGTGCTAACATGCCTCCCTGTGGGCGAGCCCCAGTGTTGCAGGCATTAGACAGCTGGTTAGTCTAAAGCTATCAGG
This sequence comes from Opsariichthys bidens, assembly GCA_037194245.1. Classification (NCBI taxonomy): domain Eukaryota; kingdom Metazoa; phylum Chordata; class Actinopteri; order Cypriniformes; family Xenocyprididae; genus Opsariichthys; species Opsariichthys bidens. The sequence goes on along the minus strand of CM074283.1, from coordinate 2,830,693 downwards.
TAGCGAGCCTTAGCAGGCCACCCTGTGTGCTAGCAGGCCTCCTTGGGGGCAAGCCCCAGCATTGCAGACCCTAGGCAGCTAGCCATCAGGTATAGCCAATGAAGACTCGACGCCAGGTTGCTGGCCACGAAAGGCCTCCCTGACGTGAGTCCCCAGCGATTGGTATCGGTATTAGGTCGAGCACGTACTCTCTCTTAGTACTGAGCTCCCTGAGTGTGATCAGAGGTCGAAGGCCTCCCTCGAGGCCTCTCCAGTTGAGTCAGCCCTTAGGCTGTGAGCACTCCCCTCACGAGGGTTCTTTTGTAGAGTGCATGGCCTCCATAGCACCTCGAAATTGTAGGTACTGTGTAGATCCAAGGATTGAGCAGAGTGACTCCCCTCGCTTGCTAGGGTCATTAGCACTTCGCTGAGTTTCTGCAGTCCCTCTTTCTGGATGTCTCTTGGTGAGACTCCTGTTTGAGACGCTGTTTCTGAAGAAACAGACAGGTTGTTGGCAGACTAGGCTACTAGCACAGCTAGAGGCCGAGTCAGCCTCCCTGGTGGCATTCAGGGTGAATTCGTTCCCCTGACAAGTGACTGGCCGGGCCGCCTTAGGGCCCCAGGCCACACTCCCTCAAGGGGACCCCTTCTGTCGAAGTTGTTGGTCCCAGGCCTTGGTGCGGCCTTGGCAGACTTCCATACATGGGATATGGAGGCCGCTTTGAGGCTCAGTACTGATGGCTTTGACCGCTGGGAGCGCGGTCACTGACAGCCCAGAGGGACCCCAGGGGTAAGTGGGTCTGGCATTTCATTTGATTGCCTGATTCTGACAGTGGTCACTGCCATAATTTGGCATGCACTCCCCTCAGCATGGCGGCGTGGGTATATCGTTCCCCTAGCGTTACGATGCAACTCGCGAAAGGGAATGTCTCAGGTTACGTCTGTAACCTTTGTTCCCTGAGAACAGGGAACGAGTTGCGTCTCCCTGCCATGCCTCAGGGCCCGCCTGCTTACAGTCCCTTCAGACGATAAGCGGATGACATGTTATCTGAGCGCCCCTTATATACACGTGGGGCGCGTCGATATGACGTCATGGGCTGTCGCCGGTCAAGTTGGTATTGACGAGATTGGATATTAGTTTCAGACACTGGTTCCCGCTGAGGCGGTTCCCCTAGCGTTACGACGCAACGCCTCGTTCCCTGTTCTCAGGGAACAAAGGTTACAGACGTAACCTGAGACGTTTCACAAATATCCACCCACTAGGAGATTTCTGTTGATGGATGATGAATGACTGAGTGTTCTTTTTTGGTATACTATTTCTTTTAAAAAATACACATTTATCTTAAAAGCACTGCATACAGTTCATCTTGAGAGTTTATCTTGAATAATTTGTATTTTTCAAATAGATTTTTTTCACTTCTCACTATAATCAATTATCTATAATTCTGCAATATTATTTAGCATTTTCTAACAGAATTTCCAAAACAGACTGTCAGAAAAGAACAATGTTTTTATAAAACTTTTTCTTTGCACAGTTATCAAAATGTTCTCTTTTCTGGCAGTGAGTAAGAAGGAAATCGATCCACTGACATTAGAGGCCGTCTAACAAGGATAAGAAATATCTTAATAAAGAATCATAATCCCTTCCTAATCCCTCATTACAGCAGGAGCACCATTCACAACTCCTGCCTCCATCATGACAGCAGCTCCTCTCATTCTCTCACTATTGTTCTGAAACTTAAGCACATCTCTCCACAGGTCCAGAGCTCTTTGTCTTTCTTCAGCATTAGTTTTACTTCATCTGCTCATTGCTCTTTGAGACCAGATATGTTTTAGAGGGAAATATTGAGCTTTTGTGTGGTGGTTGGTATAAGATGATTAAAATGAAACATAAGACATATGTTTAATGACTCCAAACCTGCAGGGATCCTTTTAAAATACACCAGTGGGTGTGGTTTGGTTTCAGGGTGAGAATGATTAAGCCCTTAAAGAAAGGGCCAAACAATTACTTCTAAAAGTGGAAGTGCTCAATTAGTTGTCCTGTCCCAGTGCAGCACATTATACAGTATGAACAGTAAAAAGTTGATCTCAAATCACTGCACATGCCCTTAATGCATAATAATGCAGAATAATAATAATGCATACCTACATGCTTAATGCATGTGGGTTCCTTTGATTTATTAAGTGTAACACAATTTTCTATATTTTATTTAAAATAAAATTTAAAATATTCTATTTAAGGAATACAGTATTAAATATTATAATATCAATATTAAAAATTTTATTAAAAAAAAAAAATATATATACCATATATATATATGGTATATGGTATATGGTATATATATATATATATATATATATATATATATATATATATATATATATATATATATATATATATATACCAGACAAACTTGGCAAATTATTAAACAGTGACATTTTGAATGAGCACAAAACATACATACATACAGAAATATATAATTTTTTTTTATTAGTCTACAAATGCTCTTGAAAATAAAAAACACTTTTTTTTTTCTTGGTTTACACTGGTCTCAGCATTATATCTTTGACTTTTAATTCAACAATGTAGAAAATAAAAATACGCTATTTGACATTCTTCAGTATCCTTGGAGGCATGCCTGCATGACTTTAAATATAACAAACAAAATCCGAGTAAAACAAGACAAACATATGCCTAAGTTAAGTATAAGAAGAGTGATTACTGCTGGACCCGAAAAAGAATGCTTGTAATGAAATGTGTTGAATAAAATCAGAAGAGTATTGTTGCTGAACAAAGGTTTTCCCCTTCAATAAACAAAATGACTGGAGGAGTTAGTAACCAGTCCATTGAAAAGCAACCCAACCCAAACCTATAGCCATAGGTTTAACTAAGACTAGTCAATAAGTATCTTGTGTTTTGTCTTCTTTCCTCGAGGGTGCATTGTGTAAAACCAAAAGAGCTGCCTATTCAAACCCCTGGAAATATAAAATATTCATTGAGAAATCTCAGTTGTTTTGTGTCTAATATTATGTGATTAAAAAGTGCACAGAGGACAACTTAATTTTTTGGCAGATTAACAGGTCATAATCATTATGTAGTGGTATACTAGATTGCGCCTGTTATGAATTGGAAAAAGACAAGTCCACCCATAATCATCAAAATCATCCCTCATGTCATTCAAAACATATGATTTTCTTCAAAACGGGATATTCTGCAGAATGTCCTGAGTGTATTTTACATTTTATGACATAATATTGAGAGCCAGTCTAAAAGTCAGAGTAAAAACTGCATGAAAAACTGCATCGTCATATTTTCAAAATCCTCTCTTACCACCCGAAAGGTGTTTAGTCAAATTAGTCCTTAGACTTGTGGCTTAAATCTTGGCCCATTTGGTCTGGTCAGAGTATGGTTTAGTTTAAAAAAAAAAATCTTCAGCACTTGAAACTTCAGGGTTACACTCAGCAGATCTAACAGATGTTGTTTGACATTTACTGAACAGTTAAAGCTAAGGTGACAGTTGCTTCTGAGGCATGTGAAAACAGGGCTAAAGTTGTTACTGTGCCTTCAAAAAAGAATAGAGAATTGATTATAGATGGCAGGGGCCCATAACCGCCTACAACAGTGTGGTTAGGTGAGATCTGTTCAAGCATCGTTAGCTCTGCAATAACACCAAACACAGTCATTGGAAACTAAATTTAAGCAGCAAACTATGTGACAATCACAGCTAATGGAGTTCAGAACATTAGGGCCCACATAATTTAATTAGTGATTTAGAATTCATTGTATGCAAACATTTTTTCAAAACCATACTTTTTGACTCCCATGTGTTGCCCTGTAGATGGATTTTTTTTTTTATGAATGAATGAAAAAATCAATATGAATGAAATCATTTGGTTTCAGCTTCATATTTAATTAAAAATATAATGCAAGCTCTATTGCATAATATTTTACAATTATTAAAAAGCTTAATAAAAGCCAAATCACTGTTCTTTTTCACATGCATTCCACAACTGCACACAGAAAAAAAACCCTAAATCACTAGTCACTCAGTCATTGCGCCATTAACCAGGTGTATTTAATGAATGGAAAGCACCCCTCCTTTTTAATACTTTCTCTATTCATCCATGTCTCCTGAACTCTCCAACCTTCAGTCATCCTGCAAGTGTTTGCCTTGTGTAAAGAGAAGAGCAGGTGCAGACCAGACTCCTTGGGCTATTTGTGTGTGTAAACGTGACGACTTAACCGCAATCACCGTCTGCAAGTGGCACTGAACTCTGTGTAGTCTAATCAGAGATGATAGCACTGACAGCAGACGCCAGGCGCACGTTACACCCTGAGGTTCTGATCACGCTGCCCTCTGCTCTTGTAATGAGGCGTGGCAGAGTCATGCCTTGCGTTTTCTGTCTTCTGAACCGAATAAAGGAAGCAGGGTGTACAAAAACAGTATATTTCTGTTGAAATTATATCTGCTACATGATCCCCCCCCCCCAGTAGCTTCAGGGTATTTGATTGAAATCACAAACAGACCAGTAAATCTCTAAATGACTGTGCAGTATTTGGTTCCTGGTTTTGCACATATCTAATGTGAAGAAGGTTCAGATGTTCAGATGCGAATACGAATACTTTGCATCCAAATATGCATACTTCCCTACTATATATTAGGCAAGAAATAGTATGCAAAAAGAGTAGGAGCATATACAAATACACAGTGTTCATAAAACAGGCAGATGCATTGACACTTGTCCATTTACATCTGCAAATGCTGTAGACCTTGTTCAGAGCAGCGCCATGACAGGTATAAAAGCGAGGATGTGAGGGAAACGTTTACCGTATTTTCAATGGCATTCGCTGTAAAGAGCTGTATGGTTAGAAAGCTGAGTGGTTTTAGAAAGTAGCTGACTGAGTCAGAATATGAACAGCACATAGTGGTGCATTTTCTCACCCAAAATGTTTAGCTGATTATATACGGACAAGCAGTTCTCCAGTAGGGTGCAGTGCTTCAACCACCAACAGCAGGAGAAAATTCAGCTATTTGACTGTCCTCAGGCAGTACCCAGAAGAAGCTGTCTATTAGCATTTGCATTCATCTAAATGAAGTGCACGATTTGATATCTGACATCTTTGCTCATGAGAACTTTTCGAGCCAATCATATTACCCATAAAGGAGATTTGTGTCGCTGTAGCTAAAACTCAGCTTCTGTCTCTTCTATCAGAGGGTGGGGTGAAGTCAGGGAAACCCAATCTCTCTGATTTACTAAAGGATGGAGGTCTGGTGGAAGTCTCTTTGTCTACACGATCCATGCCCGGTGATCCTGCTATGCCAAAAGACAATAGAGTCAGATTGCAGTGTGTTACATGCCCTTTGATAAACCTCACAACTTGTATGTGCCCCAAATTTTCTTCTCCACAGGCATTGATGGCTTGTCTGGGGAAGAATAAAACATGGAGTTACTTCCTCTTATTTCAGAGGTGTTGTCGCTTAAAAATCTAGTGGGACTTACAGAGAATGGAAACTAATTCCCTCCCAAAAGACTGTAGGCCCGAGTTCTTACCTGCTGAGCACCCGTTAAAACCATATTTATTTCAAAGGCATTTTGTGAAAAATGGGCTCACCAAAGTGTTTTAGCTCTTTTTTGTTTGACAACATGGTAAATCTCTTTGAGCGATTCAGTCAAGGTCTGGTGTCTGGCAGGTTAAAAGAGGGAAAGAACAACAAGGTGAAAGGTGACACTGTAATAGAAGGTCAGGAGTTTATTCAATAATTCACAGAAGGCTCCAACAATAACCACATAACTGATTGATGCCGATTTTTTAACTCATTAATTAATTTGCAGTTGATTTCAAGTGTTTAAGAGATTGACCAGATCTATAAAATTCTTCAAACAAATCACACTAATTCATGATTACTAAAGTCCAGAATGCTTTAAACCAGCGGTGGCGTACACCATTCCTGGAGAGCCACAGTCCTGCAGAGTGATAAAAATTCACCTGGCTGTAGCTTCCTAGTAACCCTTCAGATGTTGATTAGCTTGTTCAGGTGTGTTTGATTAGAGTTGAAGAAAACCTCTGCAGGACTGTGGCTCTCCAGGACCGAAGTTTACCACCCCTGCTTTAGAGAGTGTTCTGGTTCTCTCAAAATTATAAACATCTAGACATTTTGAGCATACAGAAAACAGAAATCAGAAATTTTCATTACTGAATATGAACATTAGCAAAGCATATTTTTGTTAAAACTGACCATTTTTAATGAGCTTCAGTGAATTGTACCAAGATATATACCTCAGATATCATAATTGTAATTTAATAAATGTTGACTGTTGAATAGTTTGTACACAAATAGCAATAACGCTTGCAAAAAAATTGCCATAGAATTTTTAGTAGTCGTCAAGTCACATTTATTTTTATAGCGCTTTATACAATACAGATTGTTTCAAAGCAGCTTTAAAGTAATCAACAGGAAAATAATGATTCAATGATAATGCAAACCTTTCAATTTCACTGTAAAGCAGCTCTAAGAAGAAAAAGGTGTCATTGTTGAAGACAGCTGAAGTCAGTTCAGTTATTAAATTAGTTCAATTCAGCTGTAAAGCTCTCTGCAGAAAACAGTCATCATCCGTCTCAGTTTAGTTCTCATCAAAGAGTGTCAGTGCAGTCAGATCAATAATATTGTTGAATATTAAATATCCACAACTAAGCAAGCCAGAGGCAACAGTGGCAAGGAACCCAAACTTCATCAGGAGACAGAATGGAGAAAAAAACTTTGGGAGAAACCATTCTCAGTTGGGGGACCAGTCCTCCTCTGGGTAAACAAAGCAACTTGGTGTGGTTTAATTCCAGGTTGCATCAAGTCAGAAGTCTGATTGCGGATTGGCATCATTCAAAAATGTTTCATCCAGGTCCTTCTGCTTGAAGATCGGATTTATCACACCAATATGGAGATGAAGCTGGCCATCTGCGTCTGTACAGAGTAGTCTTTGCTGAGGATCTGTGTCATGGCAAGAGGTCTTCACAGGGGATTGTCTGGCAGACATGGACTCTGCTGACATTCAGGGTTGTGTTGTTGTCATGTCCAGGTTCAGGTCGACCATCTGATCTGGATATGTAATATACTACAGTAATCTTGTGATAAGGATAAGACAGATGCCGTTCTTCTTACAAGTACAATGGATGTTATGGGAAATGTTCCGGAACATTCATTATGCAGCCTAAAAATCCTTTTACGGATTTGAATTTAAAGAAATGTGACAGTGTGTTATTTGGATACTATAGGTTTAAGAGTTTTTAACCTAACCCTGGCTGGAAATCCTTGCAGATACCATTTCTTTCTAAAAAAGTAACATAGTTGTGAGGATACTGCCTTTTCTAATATCTTTGACAGAACAGGGAGATTTGAGATACGCTGAAAAAATAAAAACCTTGGATCAACTTAAAAAAATTGAAGTAATCAATCACACAAAATATTTGACATTGACTCAAAGTAAATCATTTCATTTAGTTTAATCTGAAAAGTTTAAATCCAAGCAATCACTTTTTACAGGTTGATTAAACTAATTATTTTAAGTTAGAACAAACTAATATGTATAGGTTAAAGTAAATAAATTATTTTATGTTAGAGCAAACTAAAAATTATTGGTCCGAGTAAATTAATTATTTCAGGTTGTCTCAAATGTAAAAAAAAAATGTTGTAACTATTTGAAGTTTATAATAAATCAAATTTAATCAATGACTATCATAACACTTTCCTTTAGAACACATTTATATTTATTGTTCAATAAACTGACATTGAACATCTGTTACAAATTTATGAATATTAACAGTGTGCTTCACACAAAAATACAAATTTGTTAGAAAATAATCAAATCATCACTTGATGACATCAACTTAGTAGTAATATTAAATTAGGAAGGTTTGTCTTGATGGAAAACATTTCACCATAAAATATCCTAAAATACAATTAAATGTTAAAACAGTATTGTATATCTGTTCATATAAAAATGAAAACGATGATGAACAGTCTCTTTCAGCTCAACGCCAGAGACAAATCCTGGAACTGCTCCTCAGACAGTGAACAGTGGAACTTCTAAGACACTGATAGAGTTTCTGGTTCAGAGCTGTAAGCTCTACATTTAAATACAACTCATTTACATGCAATATAGCAAACTCCTGGCTCTCTCCATTGGTCTGAAAATCTAAACTCTTTCGTACAAATCTGTGAATACGCTGAAAACACTGCAATCAGTCTCTCCAGTTATCCATGACACTTGGCCTACTGTGGCCTTTGAGGCTGGTAGCCATCGAACTTGGGCAGCCACATTTGTAAATGCAGCCTTGTAAGAGCAACCTCTTACACAAGGATCCAAAGTCTTGGCTTGTTGTTGGTTGTTAACCAATACTCGAAGATCTAGTTGTGTTTTTTAGTTTGTGTTTTTTTCAATGATGAATTCATAATATTAATAAGAGGATCTATGAATTCTGGAAGCATGTCTTAGGGTTGTTGATTTGGATGATTTTCTTTGATGGTTTAGACCATTTTTCCTCTCCTGTAGCAAAGAATGAATGGAATTGTTTTTCAGGGAGTCTATAGCACGATGTCTGGAGCAATGCAGTAGTAGACGATTGCATGGTTACAATCAATGCTGTGCTGTTTGGAAATGTCCAAACTTGTTGAAGCTATATTTCTCGTCAATTTAGCCACTGTATCAAATAAATACTTAGAGTTGTGTTTGTTTTCTTGTAAAAGAGTCAAAAAGTAAGCAGATCTAACAGTTTTTAAGGTGTTTTTGTATGCAGTAACACTTTCCTTCTGTAACGGGAACAGAAAGTTTACTGTTAGTAGTGTTACATGTGACAAGTGTACATCACATTCCCTTTATAGAGAAAACAAGGGCGTATCTCTCACTAAGAGGCTACTTTTATGTATTTTATTTTAGGAATAAAAGATCAGCGAAACCACTTGCTGTCCAGTTCATCTCGCAACACAGAAAACAGTTACACTTCCACGCGATGCAAAATACCTCTAGTTTTGTTTTCTTCCAGAAAATGCACTCCATTTTCTGGGTTGCTATCTTGATGGCACGAGTCGGCTCGTTAAATCACAGTATTGGAGTGTTTTCTTTAATCTTCTTTGAGTGCAAAAGAGCAACTGTGTCTAAAGTGCTAGAAAAGACTATGTTTCTGTTGTAACATCGAGTTCTTCTAAGTTATCTGGTATGCTGAGGAGTTGAAACAAATCAGAAAGATTATTTGTAAAAAAATCTTTAGTGGTAGAAATGATAGTTCTATCACGCTTGTAGCAAGGAGATGGTTTTGCAGCCTTGGCTAAAAGAGACTAGATAATGATCTGAGATGTCTATCAATTATAGCGTTATCGTATGATAACAAAATTGAATGGGTTTTGACACGTTTGTCTAAGGGTACATTTACACAACAACATGTACTAAAACTGAAAAGTTTTTCATTTGTGTTTTTTGTGAACAGACGACAACATAGTAAATATGATCCCTTTTCACACGGATCCGCGAAAACGATTAAAAATGCTGTATTAAGCGTGCCAATGCCAATAGTTGGCGATGCCACTTTGAAGAGAAAAACTCTGTGCCTATAGACTAAACATGTAATATGCGTGTTGACGGCACTGTTTTCACAAGTTCACATTTACACGGAAACTGTAACGGTATCGTTTTCAAAAATGAGCACTTTCAAACCCGGTTTCAAACCGTTTTTGCATTTCAGGCTCTCAAAATGCTGTTGTTGTGTAAATGAATGGCTAAAGCACTTAAAAAGTTTGCAGTTTGCAGTGGAAACCAGTGTTGTTTAGAGTGGATATAAATGTAAATCCCAGTGCATCACCAACAAAAGACAGAAACATAGCCAACCCAGCCTCATTGCGAAAAATGTGCCTGTGGTGACATTTGTGTAAAATGTTGACTAATGTAGTTAACTAATGAACCTTATTGTAAAGTGTTACTAAATGCGACCGTGCATTTACTCATCTCACTTGCACAAAAACCATTTCAGTATTCCTCAAAATTAATAAACGGTGAAGAGTGAACCTTAAAATGCAAACTCAGAATATTATGCAAACCTGCAATAATTAATATATTAAATAATACAAATGTACTTTATGGATTTAATCTCACTCTATTAACCAATGCCTTATCTGCTGACCTTCAATGATTCAATGGACTAATCCAACCATAAAAATAAGCAAAAATGACTTTGGATAAACATCACATTTGTGTTTCATCTTTTTGTTTTTATTGCTGAAGTAGGAGTGTTGAACTGTGAGTCCTATTCCTCTGCCATGAATGCACAGCTGAAAGGTTCGTTTGCGCAGCGCCCTCTTCTGGAGTTCAATATTCTCTTTGTAAATAAACCTCAGACATACTGCAAATTGTCGATCCACCTTCCATTTTGTCTTTTTCTCCAAGTATTTCTGAACTCTTAAGTCCACACTATCTCTCAACTTCAGTGTCTGCTTCCTACGAACGCATGGAACGTGTCTTTGTCATGGCCTCCACCCAGTTATAGTTCAGTGACACACTTATTAGGTTCAGAAGTTTATTACTCAATCGCCGTGTCAAGCAGTATATCGCCAACGGATACACATCTTAAGGCTTTGGATTGGCCTGGCATCTCAGCAGACATGCGGTCTGATAGTGTTTGATGACTGTCGACAGCTTCTCTTAGGCTTCAAAGAAAATGTGATGGCTAAAGATGTGTGACTGCTCACCCCATAATCTATTTAAAGAAAGAACCAATCCAAATCTTTTTCATCCACCCTCACAGGAGAGAAGCATTTTCCAAGGACTCTGTAATACAGTGCATTAGGAGATAAAGGCCTTCTCCACACAGCTGCTTTATGCTGACAGCTTCTTGGAAAACTTTTCTCCCTCTTTTTCCATCTGTCACTCTCTCTTGTCTTCAAATTTAAATGAATGTTGCACTGAACAATGAAACATAATGTCATTCCATTCCAGTGACTTATTTATTTCTGTTGAACACAAAATAAGATGTTGAACTCTTGTAAAATTCTGCTCTTTTCCATTCAATGAAAGTGGAAGGAGACTGGGCCTGTCAAGTTTTCAATGACAGACTGAAATGCAAGTCATTATTTCACTGAAAAGTCAAACATTATTTTCGTTTTACATGCTACTAACTTGAAGGTTTTATGTGAGATTTGAAAATCTACAATGGATTTTATGGGCCAAAATTTTTGCAAATAAAGATCAGTTTCGATCACTGTATCAATACGGGATGTGGCGCGGCGAAAGCGAATAGAACCCATTATAGTCAGTTATGCTGTCTACACAACAAATTCCTGACAGTAAACTGATGCCCCATTTCATTTCTGTATTTCTATATTCTATTTCTGACATGAAGAACAAAGGGATTTTCAGTGGTTGCTTTGTTGTCTCCAGCATCTCTCTAAAATGACACATTTTTTAGTAGTTTTAATAATAGTTTTGTTATATTTTGTGGTACTTGTTTCTTCTTTTTGGAACTTGATAGGCTCAGTGACCATCTACTTTCAAAGTATGAAAAGAGCAGCCTGGACATTCTGTTAAATCTCTCATAAGTAATACATATTTGTATCTGCATCTCTCTGTTAGAGCAGCCTGTGAATGTCAGATAGGGAAACATGTCTCAACAAGTACATTAACTTAAGATATATTCCAGGTTGCTGCGGGTGTCGCATATGCAATGTTGATCTGAGCATAGACTCACTGCATGGATGTAAGATCATTAATTTGATAAAGCAAGAAATCATTTAAATGATTTGGAGTCAAATGGGCAAAAGTGTATCAAAGTAGATTTGCTCTAATGTCCTTTGGCACCAAACCATTGATTTGATTCTCTCAAAATGAACTTTTCAACTTTTCTTGTTTTTTCCTTCTCTAAATCTCTCCGAATTCCCAGAATTTTGACAGCTAAACATAGACATGTCTTTTTATGGTATGTTTACGAGATGATGATGAGATATTTTTTGTATATGTGTGTGAATTTTACTGCTGATTCTTTGGAGCTGTGGTTGATGGATAATGTCTTTTCCATAGTGGTCTTTGCAGGGGGACCCAGACGTCACATCTGCCATTGCTGCTCTCCAGAGGCCCCCAGGGCATGGGAACCTCGATCCTCCCTGTGGTCTGGGACTCTGCTCTGTCCCACCCACACTAATGCAGCGTGTTTCTCTCTCTCTCTCTCTCTCTCTCTCTCTCTCTCTCTCTCTCTCTTTCTCTCAGTCTTCCTGTCTCTGCCACCACATTGCTCTATGCCATTCGGACATCACTCACTCTTCTCTCTCTCTCTCTCTCTCTCTCTCTCTCTCTATCCATAGCTCTTCCTTTTTCCTGTTCTGTGCTCTTTTTAACCACCCTCTACCCCCACAATGATTATTCTATAAGCATGTATTTGAGGCTGTGAAGTGAAAAATGGGCATGAGAAAAATTAGGGTTGCTGTGGGGCAGGGGTTGATTGACAGGTGCAAATTTGTAAATTGTAAATTCTATTCTGTTCTATTTCAAAAACTAGTGTCAACACATGAGAAAACAAAACAGACATCCATGACTATACAACATGCTCTTCAGTTCCCCATCACATTTCTCTTCCTACATTTGACCAGGCAAATGAAAAGATCTTGTAAATATGAATGCAGGGTACAAAATGAACACTCACGAAATATCTAAAAAAAATACATAATAAATGAAATTGAAATAGTGGACAGTTTTATTTTATTAAAATTATCAGTAGTTGCAATCATTACTGATGTTTAATAATGTTTAATGATTGCAATTTAAAACATAATAAATGTAAAAAAAAAATTATTATTATTATTATATTTATCATTGTCTTATTTATTTTCTTTTTAAATAATAAAACAACAGACAAATAGTTTGTTTTATTAAAAAAATAATAATGCAAACACAAACCCAAAGACATCAACTGATCAACTTGACATCGACAGAAAACTTGAAAACTTCTTAAACCGCTTAAACCTGGCATTGTTTTATCATCTTCAAACCTTTACTTTATGCTTTCTATCATTATCTCACTGTATAATAGTCTACGCGTTGCTGTTAGTTTCTTTCGCATTTAATTTTAAATTTACATGACAAGTTTTCAGTAACAATCACCCACTTCTCCTTAAGCATTTATAAGGAACTTTCTCTTTTCTATTTGTAGACAATTTCTCAGAAATCTTGCGTCATATGTCAGTCCATGATTCATGTCCTTTTTAGTCCTTTTTTCTCTTTATTAGGCAGACGTAGTAGTAAGCAGCAGGAAACTGTTGGGGGGAAAAAGAGGAGAAATTGTATTGGGAACTTCAAATGTCACATGAATTAAATCAATTTGAGAGTCTGATTGTGATTTTCAATCCATGCCTGTTGATTTTTAAGTCAGTGTGTGTTTAAAAAAAAAAAAAAAAAAAAAAAACTTTTAGCAGATAATCACAAGTCTTTCTTTTACATAAGACAGCTGACATCCTTGTAACAGTATATGTCATAACAGTGCAAATTAAATTGACAATGAATGAACACATTCTTGCATCTTAGGTTTCAAAAGCAAAGATTAAATAGAGCCGGCAATCGAGTACACCACAACAAATGCTTTTAGGGACCACTGTGCCCTCCAATTAGTAGATGCTGTTAACAATGTCAAACACGCCCTTGAGGACCGTAAAAAATAAGCTTTTACCAGAAATGTGACCCTTCAGCTCTTGTCTTTAGTTTTATTTGTGATCAGTGTGTCATGCAATTTTGTATTTGTATTTCCATATTATATTTCCCAGACATCCTTTGTAATTTCCTTTTGGACAGATACAGTCAATTGATGGAAAACATCAGTCTTAGCTTTAAAACTTAAATGTCAATGCACTATAGTCAGCCCACTTCCAGCTTATCATTGAAGAGAACAATAAACGTATTCAGGAGTAATTCATCCGGTGAACAAAAACAAGCAGGAAATCAGCCTAGTACAGGCGGGAATACAAGATCCAGAGCTCTCCAGTGTAGTCACATGCCTAAAATTTTAATTCATTACAGTAGTAAATCAAAATTAACCTCATCACCTAAAAACATTTGAACATTACCACAGTCACCTCTGACTTAGTAATCATAGTAAACATCTGATACTCTTTTTATTAGGCCATAGAAAGCAGTGATGGCACTAAAGCTCTCAACTCAAGCCCATCTCACCTGTCTCTCATCTTAAAAACAACAACTGATGTCCATCTAAGGCCACAACATTCTCTCAGCCTGTCAAGGCTGTTTCTCCGGGGCCTTCAGATGAGGTTGAACACATGGCCCTCCACGTACAACCACCCTTATCTGTCAGCAAACACATACATGGATTAGCCTGTGCTTTTATCCAAAGCTTCTACAGATGCTGTCATCTAACAAAATATCCTTTCACAGCTTCTTAAACTCCATACGAACAGAAGCATGAAGACACAACAAACATTCTGAGTTACTGTTCACAATTCTTCACTAAAATGTTCAAATGTAAATCAAAGTTATAGTAAGCATCTGTGATATGCTGTCCTTTAGATTTAAAACAATAAAAAAAAATCATCGGTATAATAATTACAGTCAAAATACATGGGGAAAGAAAGTACAATGGACTAAATGTTACTGGCTTTTATGTTGTCATCATACTTGAAGTTGAAGCAAGTATCGTTTATTTTTTTTTTACTATATTCAGTTGGTACCCACAATTAGAGTCAGACGTAAAAGTCTTGTTCAGCTCAGAAAAACATGTTCACATCAGTTTATTTATAAAATACTTGACTCGCATATACATAAGCGCTGATATTGTGTCAATTACTTATATTACCATAAGATCCTCAGTGAGCAGCTGAAGGTGGCCGTTTCAGTGAATAACTCCCATGACAGACATAACAGAACACACACACACACGGTCAGTCCAGGCATGCAAGCCTGATCCACCTTGGAGCTTCCAGTCCCCAGCTCTGCCCTGGCATGAGGAGTCCCAGGCTCTGCCTCATTCTTCGGAGCCCAATCGGCTCCGCAATGGCTCCTTGCACCTTCAGCTCCACCTGACTCTCTCGTCCCATCCCTGATCAGTCGTTGTCCCATCATCGCCACGGACTTCCGGGCTGTCTGCTGTGCTCCATCCCTCCACCCCTACGGCTTCATTGGGCTTCTCCATCCCTCAGGCTCCTCCGGGGCCCTCACTCACACTGGCATCACTTTGGTCCTCCGGCCCGTGGTTCAACCTCGCCTGGACTTTGTCTGGGTCTCCCTGGCCATTTTGTTGTTTGTTTTTTGTTTGTTACTGTAAATTTCACAGGACGTTTTTTTTTTAAAGTGATATCTTAAGATAAGAAGTAAACATAATGACATTTTGTAAAAGTAAATTTGTAATTGTTTTAAGAGTCTCAGGACTCGGAACTGAGATTCAGAAGCGGTACTGAAAATTTTCATAGAAATCTGGTTGCAGCCTAAGGCACAGAGAAATTTCCCAAGTATACGTTTTTCTGCGTGAATTTGCATTTTACAATATCTGGTCCAGTGAGACCGTTATGAACAACAAACACCGTTTTACATATAATTTGATATTATCTCTTGACTTTTGAAACCTCAACACGCATTCTCAGAGAAAACATCTCCGGGCTTCTGGGTGTTTACTGTAAATAGAAAGGTTGGCTAGTTGTCATTTTCCGCTAATACCATTTAGTTCCCAGGCTGGAGGAATTTAGCTCAGTTGCTGAACTAGTTGAACTAAGCTGGGAAAAGAGATATCAGGTTGGATAATAAACACTGTTCGGTGCCTCTAGCTGGCTTTCTTTGTTTCACAGAGAAGCCGTTTGCTGTGATGGTGTAAAAGGGCAAGTGACAGGTGAGGTAAATCTGAGAGCAGTTCACAAAGACACACACAGCTAAGTCAGCAACACTTTGTTTGTTTGTTTTGTTAGTGTGCGAATCCTGCTGGGGGCTGATGCAGATGCCACCTCTCTGAGAATCAATCACGTCATTAATATGTTACTCTAAATCAGATGTCACTGTAAATGCTGTAAAGACTGTGAACACAAATAAGTTGGCAAAACTCAAAGTAAGTGAGTTACATCAAAAACGGTAAGTTAAGAGATTCAAAGTTTATGTAAGCAAAACTGGCAGATTTTGATTACTGTTAACTTGAAATAATTGAGTACACTCATTCATACCTTTAACTTAAAATTATCATCTCAATTTAAATATTTTTAGAAGTGGAAACTTGACTAGTTATAACTAGCTGATTCAGTAAAAGCTAAATTGTTAAGTGGTTACAAAAAAAACGTGTTAATTGCTGACAATGCTTTGATAGCATAGCAAATCATAAAACTCTACTAAATCTCCCACTCAACATTAATAAAAATAAACATAATAACAAAACATTTTATAACACTTGACTAGCATTTACTCTCCCTTCGAGTGGCATAACAAAGCATGTATTGGAAATAGAAATCCCAGTCCAGTTTCAGTTAAACTTACGTTTGTCTAAATTAAAAGAAACAAGTTCATGTAAAACTCTAAACAGATTACTTAAAGGGTCAGTTCACCCAAAAATGAATTTTTTTTTTTTGTCATTAATTACGCACTCTGGTTTCGTTCCACACTCGTAAGACCTTAGTTCCTCCTCGGAAGCCAAATTAAGATATTTTTGATGAAATCCTAGAGTTATGAGTCATCCAGACAGCAATTTAACCAACATTTTCAAGGTCCAGAAAGGGATTAAAGACATTGTTTAAAAAAGTCGACATGACTGCAATGGTTCAACATTTTATTTAGAGACAAAAATACTTTTTGAGTGCAAAAACAAAATAAAAATAACGACTTTATTCAGCAATATTTTCATTCTCACATGTTGTTTACGTCCAGCGCTCCCATTATTGTTTCTTTTTTATGTAGAAATGTATTTATTTATTTTTGTATGAAGAGTGAGTAAAGTGCCGTTGAGTAAAGAATCCTAATGAACATTTTATGCAAAAGGTGCCAGTATGGTTGGTGAGAAAGAGGTAGACAATTGAAAACAGAGGCTTTTTACATGGACATTGAATAGAAGATGTTGTAAAACAGAATGATTACGCAGGATTAGTGGGCATAAATTAGCCTTTTGTCTCCGTCTACCTTTCTCACAGTCACACTCCCTCCCACATTCTTTATTAAAGATTTTCCTCTGTGGTTTCCCATCTGAACAACATTTCCTTCACAAGATTTCACACACTCCCTGTCTGAACATGAACAGACCTGAATGGTGTCAAAAACTAAAATGGACATTGTTTGTCCAGCATCTTCATGGACATTTGAGGAGCCTGTGAAAACGTTTCGCTGCACTGCCATAGGAATATCTGAGAAACGTGGCTCATGTGTGAT
Source organism: Opsariichthys bidens (assembly GCA_037194245.1). Classification (NCBI taxonomy): domain Eukaryota; kingdom Metazoa; phylum Chordata; class Actinopteri; order Cypriniformes; family Xenocyprididae; genus Opsariichthys; species Opsariichthys bidens. The sequence goes on along the minus strand of CM074283.1, from coordinate 2,813,341 downwards.
AAGAATTAGATAACAGAGACTTAAACAAACAGAGAAGACTTCAAAGAAAATTCAACAAGAGCATTTCACATATGCTGTGCTTTATTTGAACCATGACATCAGTCTTATCATTTAGTGGTCATCTTTGATCTTGCCATAGTGAGCGATAACAGAAGGAAAGAAGCGGAAGTTGCATCATTGATTCCTCGTGGACCAACGATATGTTTTGGACAAAGCAGGTATGTTCTATCCCACCAAACAAGGCTTGCCTAACGACCAAAATCTTTGCGATAACGTCTCATATTCCCTGCCCAAATCTCCCTGGAGTTTCATGACCTCAGATGTCAAGAGGGAACTACATCAACAACATTTGAATTGCAGTAATATTATACTTGCATAATAACACTCAGAGGTTAGCAAAGTTTATAGACAACTGTGTATGCTGACGTCTGCTATTTGTTATTTATACACTGAGAGCAATAAGTCAAACTGCATAAATTACAGTGAAATCAAATTTAGCTGAAGTCAAAAGGGAAAACAAGTTAAAGATAGGGCCGTTTCAATGTCATCTCTGTTATGGGGCCATGTGTCGCACAGTCCCAGCGGTGTAACTTTATTTAAGCTTCATTCCCATGAATGAACTGTAGTTATTTACCCAGAGTTCCAGACTGCATGGAGCCAATGTGTTCCCTCTGATCAGGGATCTTTTCAGGCTGACTTGCCACTTTAGTGCTAAAATAATGTTGAACTTTGAACATATAATGCTGAAAACGGTTTTTATGCCATTGGCTACACTTTACATTAGGTGTCAGTGAAAGGTGATTTATTGGATTATTAGAGTATGTTTTACAAGAAAATACTGTTTCTGTCTCATGTTTACTTGTTTATTTATAATTAACTGTTATAAAAATGTACTGGCAATTTTTGAGTGAATTCTTTTTCAGTGACTAACATTTAAATGAATTATTTAATACAATGTACTTATTATGCACACACATGTTTTTACTTTGTAATTGAATTTTAAATGCATGCATGAAAATACAGTTTGTAACTACATCTGTAAATAATTTTGGTTACACTTCATTTTAAGGTGTCAGTATTCAGGGTTGGGGAACGAAATACAAGTAACTTAGTTACTTATTTAAAATACAAAATTTGAGTAAGTGTATTTCATTACAGTTGCATTTTAAATGGGTGGTAATCAGATTACAGTTACATCTGAAAAGTGTTTTAGATGACCAATGTGATTCCTTTGAGTTTTAATGTCATTTAAACAGCGATTGGTGATTCTCTGACTCTGACCGTCTGAAAAAGTCTGAGTTAAGTTTCATGTTTTCGACTGTTTTCATGTTTTGTGATAGTTGTTTGTGAGTCATTTTATAATTGTAAAAAAGTTCAATGCAACTTTTTCTCACGATTTGTTTTTCCCCTCACAATTGTGAGTTTGCATTTCAAAATTCTGACTTCTTTTTCTCAGAATTGCGAGATTTAAACTCACAATTGTAAGTTATAAAGTCATAATTGGGAGATATGCACTTGCAATACTGACTTTTTTTCTTGCAATTGTGAATGTAGTATGTGAGTTCATATCTCATAATTCCGACTGTTCTCAATATTGTGAGATTATATCTCATATTTTTTACTTTTCTGAATATTGCGATTTTATATCTCATAATTCTGACTTTTCTCAATATTGCGAGTTTATATCTCATAATTCTGACTTTATAACTCGCAATTGCAAATTTATATTACACAATTCTGAGGGGAAAAGTCAGAAGAGATGATAACTTGCAATGACCTTTTTTGTGTTTGTTCATACTTATTAGTATTCCAAAGTATTCTAAAGTATTTAGATTAAGTTACTAAACTTGAGTAATGTAACGAAATACATTACAAATGACTTTTTAAAGTATGTATTTTGTAATCTGTAGTGAAATACGTTTTAAAAGTAACCTACCCAGCCCTGTCAGTATTACACTGTAATTATACATTTAAGAACTGAGCAATAACAATTAACTACATGTACTTACTATAGGGTTAGGGTTAGGATGAGGGTTTGGTTTAGGGTTAATTTCATGTAATTATGCATAATTTCTAGTTATTACTACAGTAATTACATGTAACATGTGTAACAATGACACTGTAAAATTAAGTGTTACCATAATTTCTGTAATTACATCTATGATTGCACTGTTGACCATTTGCTTACCCCGTAACCCACCATTAAACTACCCATACCACCAAACCCACCCCAATCTTTCCTGTATCCCACCTCAATAGCAGCAAAAGTGTTTTGTAAGACAATACAGTACACTGTACCAGACAATTTTACACTTACTTTTGTTTTAAGATTTAAGAAACAACAGGCCATTCATATCTTCTCATTACACATTATTTTCTTTTAAGCAGATGTTTTGGTTTCAGGTGGACATCAGAGCTAGAAGTTATGTTAATTCTGCACCAATTATTTCTGTTCTTTAGCGCCACTCCTGGAGATCTACTTGCCTGTAAGATTTATTTGTGTAATCAAACTCAACTGAGTCAGATCATCGAGGTTTTCAGGTTCATCTGATACAGGCATGTTTGGAGCTGAACTCTGCAGGAAGGAAAAAACGCCAGGATCAGGGCTGTGCACCCTGAGTTCTACCAAAAAGACTCGGGAGGTAAGATAACTTAATGCTATTTGTTAACAATCAGCAAGCAAATATAGTAATTTCTTTGAATATAGTAATATAAATATAGTAAGTTCTTTGGCGTAGGCCCCGTCCGTAGCTTAGATTCTGAGGGTTGCGGACTCTGCATTCCCTGCCTAAAGATGAAGGCAGGGGCGTTGCCGACCCCGGGAGGTATGGACAGGGTCCATCCTAATGGTGGTGGGGAGGATGGAGATAAAGGTTGACGTCAGCATCTGCAAACTCAGATCTTATATACTTCAAGTGTTAGATAATGATTGGCTAGATCTGAACTCATAGTGACGTACCATTTGAGTCTTCCTGGCTGAACTTGCGCTAGAGCTTCCATATCAATTCTACATTCTAAGAAATGTATAAATAGGGCTTGATGTACTGTATTTAATTCTTCCCATATTGATTTTTCACAGGTGTTTTACCCATATTTTGAATTACACATTCTATTGTGTTGTTTAAGGGTTAAAAGACATGTGAGTAAACTTAACAGAAAATGTCCTGGGTGAAAATTGCCACGGGTGCATCTCAATCAGCTCCCTAGCTTCCTAGGTCGTGAATCAGTGTATCGTGAATTCGGACACTGGTGAGGACATTAAAGTCCTTGGCTCACTTCACATTGGGACACTGATGACTCTGTTTCCGGCGACATGACAATGCTCTCCACGTATTGACATGACAACGAATTGTACAACCTCACTACCGGTATTTATGAACAACAGCAGAACTGATATCTGTTACGGAACGTGTGGAGAAAGAACACTAGAACTCAGCAGCATACAGGAATGCAAACTTTAATACAGGAACGTAGATACACCAGGGAAAGATACGCACACATTCAACTATTCACGAACGAGAACCGACCAGGAGTGAGGGAAACACAGGGAATATATGCAGACACAAATGACGAGGACACAGGTGAAAGACATAACTAATGATGACAAACAGCTGACAGGAATTAACTAATGAAGACAGAGTAGGGAAACTAGGTCACACAAGCATCACATGACAGGGGAAACAGACAGACAGGTAGACACAGATTCTAACAATATCATTCTGACATTATTTGATAATGTTAAAGTACATTATGATAAATACTTTTTATTGTTACATACATGGATCATTTCAGCCATAAATAAATTATAAATATTAACTAGATTATGTTCATAAGTAATGGTTAGTATTTTACAAAACATCTATTGTCAATAATTATGTGTACTGAGCAGAAATTAAGAAGAGTTATTTCAACGAAAATACTTCAAATGGGAAGTGGCATGCAGGAAATTGCAGGAATGTCAATTTTCAGTTTTTCACTGTAAATTATACAATGTAAAAGTGTAAATTAAGTGTAAATTAATGGACATTGCTGCCATAGTCATTATCTCAATGAGAGGCAGTAGAGGAGTTTGTAGAGGAGTTCATCAACACCAGCCACCATGTCAACTGCAACAACATCTGCATGGGATTTTGGTGTGGGCTGGACAAAGATAACTGCCCCAAGGTGATCCCTGCTGGACCCTGGAGAAGTACATCAATTTTGCGCTGTGGGTGAATGGATCCGCATTCACAGAGGGTGAAGCGGAGGACAACATCAGCCTGATCCAGCCCCACCTCACTGACATTACGTAACTGTGCCTGCAGCCCTCCCTGTCACCACCCCGATCAACAGTGCAAGAGCCCCCCGCAGACTGGAAGCTTACGCCTGCTGTGACAAGTGAGCATGTGCCCAAAGAAGGGAAGGCAGAGCACACCATTGCCCTGGAGCCAAAACTGCTTAAAGAATCTGAGAGTGAGTACTGGCTGGACCTTATGAACAGTATGGACTTCAGTGAATAAATAAATTCCCTGTATCCCTTGAGACAACCCTTAAAACAGCCGACTCCCAAATGAGTTCTCTGACTATTGACTAACTAGAGAGCTGATTGTGATGCACCCAAAACCGTCCTCTTCAGCAATTGAGATCACTAATAATATATAAATCACCATGTTACCCACACAAAGGAAAAACACTGTCAGGTTAAAACATTTTATGAAAAAATACTTCAACTAAATAACAAACTGCAACACAAAACACTACTATGAAGATGACATAAAACAAAGAATATTTAAAAAAAAATATGAACTAAATAATAACAATTATTTCATATTTTTAAATATTAAATAAATATGAAATATTATTCACACGGAGATTCATAGTAGTTTTACACACAAAAAGTTTTTATTTAAAAAATGTTCCTGTATATATATATATATATATATATATATATATATATATATACATATAGTGCCTCATTAAATGTAAATTCTCATTAATTATCAGGTAATTAATATATTTTTCTTTTGAAATTTTTTTTATTCCATTATTTTACAGAAAATTTGGCTATAGTATTATATGTATGGCATGAAAATGTCTACGTAGGTTACGTACCTGAGAGGAAACGAGACGCTGCATCGAGAATTGATGCTGTGGGAACGTTATGTGTGATTGCATCGTGAAGCACTTGGGAAATCAGTCCAATTGCGTATCAGACAGTGGGTGACGTCATGACCAGGAAGATATAAATCACACCCAGACCAAACAATGTCAACTTCTGATAGGTCGAAGCAAGTCGATCACAGGCAAGCCGGAAGTATGGCAAGGTGAAGCAGGGTCTTGTTCCCTCTCAGGGAACCATGGTTACATACATAACCTGAGATGCTCCCTGTCACGGGAACTTGCACCGTGTCGAGAATTGACATTATACCCACGCCGTCGGACTGAAATCTGGCAAGCACAACTAAGACAAAGTAACTGGGACGCAGGGTTGAAGCCCAAATCTAGGTTGTAAAACCTGACCAATGTGTGTGGAAAGGATCAGACCTCTTGTAGGCTTACAAATCCTTTTAAAGGTGCGTGGTATGCAACTAGGCGGCCACGTAAACCTTCAGAGTGAAGGGGGTATAACTCTGCAGAGAATCAAATCTGCAGAAATTCTAGCACTGTACCAACTGGGCAGTAACAGGATCCAGCTGATGATTTCTGCCAGTTTCATTGTGCAGGGAGCTCTGGAGTTTGCGTGGTCTCACAACCTGTAGTCCCAAGAGTAGAACGATCAGGGAAACTGTGTTACAGACACAGGCTCAGCCATGTCTGCAGCTCCATACAGGCTCCACAACCTCAAAGTGGAGTTTTCATTCCCCGGGCCGCAGCCCCTGCCTCGACAGGATGTCTACCCCCTGAATCTGGTGCCCAGGCATGCAGAGCCTGAGCCATCATCACCAGGCACATGCCAGGAGAGATGATGACCCATCCACAGAGGTTGAGCAACCATCCATGATCGCTCCCCAGCCTGTGAGGGAAGCATTTGTTGTAAGCATTATATGACGACAAGGAGCTCCCAGCCCAGGGACAAGAACCATGGCTTCTTCCACATAACCAAAGAACAAAGCACCTGTGCATAACCTTGATCATGCAGAATGAATTGGCCCTCAAGGAAACCCCTTGGTGTTGAGCCACCACTGCCAAGGTCTCATGTACAGCAGGCCAAAAGGAATCCCGTTGGACGTAGGTGCTATCAGACCAAACAGTTTGAACTGTTTGACAGTAAGTGACTGGCCTTATCTTGTTCACTGCTTTGAGGATCAATCAATACGAGCAGGAGACAAGCATGCCTGCATTGTCATTTAATCCATCACAATACCTGAAAAAGTGGTCTTCTGATATGGAGAAGCACACTTTTTGTTGTGCTCAGCCTTAACCTCGTACACTTTCATGCAGGCAAGGACGACATCTCAATACCGATCTGCCGTCTGCTCCACGTTGAGCCTGAAATACAGGAGGACAAGACTAGGCCGAAAGGAAGAACCCAATACTGGTACCCTTTGTTTCCAAAAGCAACCTGAAGAACTTCCTTAGGAAGTATGCATCCTAAAGATCTGCCATGACAAACAGGTCCTCGGTTCTGATTATGTCTTGATTCTTCTCAGCAGGGTTGGTAGAACGGCCCCCGGAGGGCACAGAGGGAATAAGGGCACCGCATGATGATTTGTTGATCACTTTCCCCCAAAGGGTACTCCAAGCCTTTTTGGAGCTAATGATTATCCTTAAATCCATTCACTCCCAGGAGACTTTATACAAAGAGATCCAGCCCCTTGAGACTGGTCTCTGACATAACTTGAGTATCCAGTTCGGTGCCCTTAAGCGGATGACCGCCAGGGAACAGCCAAACCTAGAACTCACTGGAGATCCCTGTGCTCCGAGGCAGACGAGGTAGGATGGCCCCCTGATGGCACAGAAGGGAAATGGTCATGTGTAATGTGAGGTGTCGGTGTTCGGTGCCCTGAAGCGATTGACAAGCAGGGAACAACTGAACTAGAACTTGCTGGGGACCCCCGAGCCCCGAAGCACAGAGGCGGCAGGGTTGGCAGAATTGAGGGAAGCCCTCAGAGGTTTGACACCACTGATGCAGAGCCTCTTCGCCAAAGCCTTCTTCGCAATAACAACGGTCCACAGATCCATCTTAGCCAGAGGAGACTGCAGCTAATAACACCGAAGGGAGATGGGCACCATTTGATGAGGTGTTATCCATTTCCCCCCAAGAGTTCATTATTCAATTCCTCAGAATTAAATTCAGCCAAAATAAGCCAGACAAGTAAAAACAGTCTGGATGCGAGGATATGAATATGGTGCATTACTACAGGCATCTGAAAAGTATTAACCATTTAATTCAGCCAAAGATCAACCAGAAAAGTAAAAACGGTCTAAATGAGATACAGAATTCAGTGTTTTCATTAAAAAAAAAACTTTTCAAAGCAGACATATTAGATACAAAAAGAATTATAGCTCTTAATAGTTTGTATGCGATCATAAAGAATAAAATCGGGAATAAAGCCAATAGGAGTGAAGCTAAAAACCCCCCGAAAGATAGTGCACGCTTTTCTTTACACTTCGGGACACTTTTAAGAATGAATACTGTCAGCCCAACTGAGAGCTGACATACATGCTCCACTCCCAACAAACAACGCATAAAACACATGTATCCCCTCTCGTTGTATAGCAAGTTCAGGGAGGAATACACGATACAGACGCTGTTTGCTCGCCATTATACTCCTATCTAGATAAAAATATGCTTGTGGACAAACAACAATAATTAGACAGAGACAATTTCACACAGAGTGTTTGCTGAAGGCACAGAAGCTGACATTGGTGATGGAGATGGGTGTGGACTTATACCTCATTAAGTGGGTATCCCCAGACTATCTTACTGGGAGATCTCAGTATGTCCGACTGAGGGACTGCATTTCTGAGACTGTAGTCAGGGGCACCACAGGGGACAGTGCTCTCCACAGTCTTATTTACTTTGTACACCAGGGATTTAAGTACAACTCAGATTGGTGTCACATGCAGAAATTTTCTGATGACACTGCCATAGTGGGGTGTTTTAAGAAAGGAAATGAGGTGGAGTATCGGTGTAACGCTGGTGTTGGCAGGAACAGGCAGAACAACTGAATTCACTAAACACAGTTTTAATAATGAACAGAACAGACAGGTTACCAGAAGGTCCACCAAACATAATACGTTTAGAACTGACAAAGACTGGACAGACATGGAGGGAATATATACAGATGAACACAAGCAGGGCACAGGTGACAGGCATGACTAATAATGATACACAGCTGACGACAATGGACTAATAACGAGGCACATGGGGAACCAAAACTAAGATCACATGACAAGGACTGACGAAAGCAAAACAAGGAACACATGACAGGAGACAGGACTAGAATACATGTTACAATCGGAGCCTAATTAAGGACTTTGGGAAGTGGTATAGCACTACAGCTCAGCACTACAAAAACTAAAGAGATGGTGATTGAATTCCAGAGGCCTAGGCCCCACCTGCTGCCTTTGTTCATTGAAGGCATCTGTATGGAGGTGGTTCAGACCTACAAATATCTAGGTCTGCAGTTGGATGATAGACTGTATTGGTCCAAGAATACAGATGACCTCTACAGGAAGGGACATCTTTACTTCCTAAAAAGTCTGGGGTGCTGTAATATCTGTCAGAAGCTACTGCAGAAGTCATCGCTAGAGTCCACTTCTATGCTTTGGTTTGTTGGGGGAGCAGCATTAAGAAGAGGAATGATGTGCAGTTGGATAAGATGGTTAAAAAGGGCGGCTCTAGTGGGTGTAGAACTTAACTCTTGGAAGTGCTTCACGACATGATCACGCAGAGCGTTCCCACTGTGTCAATTCTCAACGCGGTGTGAGTTTCCTTGAAAGGGAACCTATCAACTTATCAACAGGTGTTTACTGTAGAATTTTTGTTAAAATTACATTACTACAAACATTTTTACAGTGTATTTTTTGGAATATTAAATCTCAATTTTATTAGCAGATTGTAACTTGTCCAAAAACAATTTATACATCTTGTCTCTTTATGTTAGCATAAGTCAGAAGAGGACTTTTATAAGCCTGTATAAGATGCATTTAAAACAAAATAGTCTCAACAGATTTAGGCTATGCTGAACATCCAATGAGATAGGTTTTACTGATAACAAAAGAAAAAGATCCTAAATCTGAGCCATGTTCTGGGTTCACAGTCAAGAACCGTAGTTAAAAGATTCAGAAATCTTATTAATTAGTCCAAAATTATACTAAACATGGTGACAGGAGGAAATCTATCAGAAAAGATTGCTATCATGCATTCACAAATCAGAAAGTGAGGTAAACTGACCTCACATTTTGATCTTTAAATGATCAAGGATGCGTGCAGAGATTGCTGAGAATTAAGAGAAATGGGGCGACGTGGGGTCTGTACCACAAACTTTCACACAACCTCCAACAAACAAAAGGGGGAAGTACCTCTGTGTGACTGGCCCAAAGCAACTTCCTGTTTGTGATTATGTAGCCAAAAACAAAGCGTGTAAGGGAACTGTCCTGCAGTTACAGCTCTATGGTGCATTACATGCGCACTGGGTGTCTGTCCACACGCTGTATCTCTGTACAATGCTGGGAAGCAGCTGTGGCCTCCCTAAAACAGACAAGCCTTTAGTGCAACCAGCTGGTAAACATGTCACAGGCATTTGGGGTTGAAATGTTTGGGCTGAAACCTTTTAATTCAACATTTTACTATTTGGTTCACTCAGATCTTCCCCTTTGCAATGTGAGCTCTAAATCTACCTTGTCTTAAAATGTTCTCATTGTAAGACGCCAAACATCTATTGTGAGACAAATCCAGAGGAGCAGGATGCATAAATCAATCGCTGATTCACTAAGGAAGCTATTAGACTACAATAGAACCACAATAGGACATTGTAGCAATTTTTGGTGGGCTGTCCTCCAACAACACCAGGAACACTCATATGAAGATCCCACAGAAAGCCTTGAAGCTACAATGGCAGGATTCATTCGGTAAAATTAGAGACGTCAGCTGACATAAACCTAATACTAAGTGTTGTAACGTTTGGGGTCAGTAAGATATTTTTTTTTTAAAGAACTTCCATTCAGCAAAGATACATTAAATTCATTTTAAAAAGTGAGTCATGACTTTTGTATTGTTTCAGAAGATTTCTATTTCAAGTACATGCCATTTATATACTTTATGTACTTTACTTTTGTCAAATCATCATATTAGCATAATTTCTTAGGAATCATGTGACACTCAAGACAGCAACATAGTGTCGGTCCAGATCCGGCCCACATCTGTTACATACCAGATGTGGGCTGGATCAGGGCAGACACTATTGTTCAAGACGCACATGCAGACCGATCAATATATGACATCAAAGTGCCGTTTCAAAAGCAAAAAGAGTCGTGTGCTCTCCAAACACTCTCGCGGTACTTTGATGTCATATGCCGATCGGTCTGAATGATGCTGAAAATTCAGCTTCGCCATTACAGGAATAAATTACATTTTAAAAAGAAAAAAGTTCTTTTACATTGTAAAGTTTTTTTTCACAATATTACTGTTTTACTGTATTTTGGATCAAACAAATGCAGATGAGCACAAGAGACTTCTTTTAAAACATTACAAAAAATCTTAGAGAGCCCAAACTTTTGAACAGGAGTGTGTGTATGACAAACTCCTGATAAAATCATTAAGATTTCCATGTTGAAGTCATACAATGATGTAAAAGAAGTGCTGTTTTTGTCCTTGTCCTATTCAGCAGACATCAGTATAGGCGTCAGATTTCTCAATGTTGAAGACTGAATATGTGTTATCCATGGTTACTTCTGTAACAGCACATTTAGGTTTCTACAATGTAAAGTATTGAATGTAAGTAAATACTGTAAATAACATCCTGTCTTTTGGCACAAGCATACAGCCTTTTGCACATCCTGAAGCTATTTACACCTCTGACCCTCTGTGAGGTGTGAGGTGATTAGTGGCATTTTGCCAGCCCAGAGTGTGAACACGGCAAGAGAGACCATCACCTTTTTTGTCCAGGTTCCCCATCCATGCCCATCCCCATCGGTTTTAACCAAGGTTTCTCAATCCATTCTTCCAGGACCTCCTGCATGGTACACTATATTACGCCTCACTAATCTTACACATGCAACTGCTAACAAGCTGATAAGTTGAATCAGGTGTACTAACGTTGCAGTGATGGACAGAGAAACCCTATAGTCTAAACCAAGAGCAAACACTAAACACAAACACTATTCTGTTTACCTCTACTGCAGTCTGCTGCAGCACATGTACAATCATTTACATAAAATATGTCTGCTAAGCATCAAGTATAATCAGTTTTTTGTTAATAAAAAAATGCAGGGGCAGTTGGAAATGAACTGTAAACTGGTCTGATATCTTTGTCTCAATGTTTTCTCTATGAAGGACATTCACACTGAGTGCTGCATATGTGTTTGGCCATCACAATGGCTTCTCAACTGCACTAATATAGCTTCCTTCAGTTTCATAAATAAGCATTCACTGTGAATGTTGGTGACCAAACAGTTTTGGTTACCATTAACTTCCACTGTCTGGATTCTTTGTGTGTGTGTGTGTGTGTGTGTGTTTCTTCTGTCGTGAAGAAAATCACATGGCTTTGGAACTACATCAGGGAGAGTGAATGATGACAGAATTTTCATTTTTTGGGTGAACAATCTCTTTAAAACCTGTTTACATAGTCAAGACAAAATTGTATTTATGAACACCACAATATGTGTGTTCATAGATTTATTATGCATCAAAATAATGGTACCATATGACCTTAACATGCCTTTATTGTATAAAAGTTATCATATTGTCAGTTTAATGTTTTTATTTATAATAATAATAATACATCATTGTTGCTAATAAACAGTGTGAGTCCCAAAACAATTGTGGGAAACATTGATTTTTATCTCTGAAATGCCACCTATGAGCAGTACTTCACACGAGAGTTTTCTTACAACTACAGTACGGTAATTACTTTGCAGTATGTTACTTCAACATTCACTAGTTTGTATATAAAGCCCAGTAGTGTGAATGAAATCTGCGTAAAATGAAACCTGCACTGATCCGAAGGTCTGTAGTGGCGATATTTGTCTGCATATGTTTACGAATAATCATGCTGTCAGACTTTATTGGAGTGATATTGGGAGGAAAAATATTTGAAATGTTTTCAAGTGGCCTATTATACCACTTGAGTAGCTTGCTAGCCTCACTTTCACATCTAATGGATTATGATGGATTATCCTGACACATAAACCCTCCATAAATATCCAATTAGAGGGTCTTTAGTCGTAGAAAACTGTAGTAGTGCACAGTGCCGACTGGAATTTTGTGGTTTGTGGGTTTCACTTGATCCCCCACAGATATGCACAGAAGTCCACAACAGACTTAGAAACCCTGCTGTTCCTTTTAGCACTTTATATGAAAAACATTACCAATATGTTTTAATAGACACACAAAGTACATTTTGTTCAGGCCTTTTGGCTTTTTCGAGCTTCATTTTGAAATAAAAATGACGGTATTTAACGTTTACTTGAATCAGATTTAACTAGGGAGGCTGTGTTCTCTGAAATGATTCATCAGGTTTAAAGAGTCACTTGAGAAATGATTCTTTGAAACTGAGCTTACAGGTGTGTAGGAGTCATTTAGAAACTCATGGAATTAAGACAAGCTGCTTACTTGACAAAATGAAATACACAAATCGAAATGCAAACAAAAGTCAAACACTGCAAGCACATGCAGGTGCCAGATAGGATGTCAGTTCTCACGCTTCTGATGCCAGCTTTGACTGTGGGAAGTGTTTTTGCATGTCCACACACAACTCCAATTATCTCCTTATCGTGAGCACCTCCTCTACAGCCTTAGTTTTCCCTGGGCCTCGGGGTCACACTACCTATCTTGAGACTTTTCCCGCACACCCTCACCTTACCTGAAGGCTTTTGACAAACAGACACAAACGCACAAACACACACATACAAAGGTTTATAGTATGCCACAAGGATCTGAAACAAAAAACTGCCTGCGGGTGCTAAAATATGCAAGTCACGCCCTTTGCTTACTAATGCTACATCAATCCTCTTATGTGTTATTATATTAAACAGGATTAAAAAGGAATTGCTGTCATCGTTTACTCACCCTCGTGTCGTTCTTTCTTCAGAAGAACACAAAAGAAGATATTTTGAAGAGTTTGGTTACCTTTCACTTCCATTGTATGGAGAAAAAAAGACAATATCTTAGGCAGGTCTTTCTAGAAAGAACATTTTATGACATTTTAGCTGTTGTGTACATGCTAAACAGCTAGGACAAAGATATCGAAATGTGGCTTATTCAACCCAATCTCATGAGAAAACGTAACTATTGATGTTTTTTTGGATCCACTGGCTACAGGAAGTAGCCTAAAACTAAACTAGGCATTATTTTTTCAACTTGAATCTCTGCTCCAATTGTTATTGCTAAGGAAATTGTGCAATCCACAAACTTTAAATCTAGCCCAGCAGTGGTGTAACAGATTCTTTTAAGGAGGATGATGACGATGACTCACGTTGAAAGGTTTCACTTTTCACAATAATAATAATAATAATGAAAATCCCCTTAAAAGGAAAGCCAGTCAGTGGATGTTCTAGCCATGTACGCCATACACTGTAATGAATTACTGTAAAAATTACAGCATTATTTTACAGCCGCTGGCTGTTGTTTAATAATACAGCATATTGCTGTAAACTGCAATGCATTCTGGGGTCACGTGTTGGTTTGATTCAAATTTACAGAATATTGCTGTAAATTGACCCTTTGTAATTTAAAAAAATACAGTTATTTACTGTAATCAGAGAATACAGGGAAATTCTGTAAATTAAATTACAGTAACACTACTGTAAATTTTACAGTAACTGGCTGGTAACCCTGCTGCCAGTATTATACTGTAAAATTTACAGTAATTTTTTAACAGTGTATCTACTCGATTGGGAAAATACTAAAACCGTTTATCAAAATGATGTCCAATTTTACAATTCCTCCATTTGTTTTCATATGAGAGGTCTATCTACCCGTTTAATAATATATATTAATCACATTTAATTGTCATTAATTGTCTGCATTAGGAGGTATTCTGAATAAAAAAACCTTAAGAAAGTATTCTAAAAAAAAAAATGATCAAAGTAAATGCATGTGACTGAAAAGGACACGGAATGCGTCCTTCCCATCATAACTACTTCTACCAGTCATGAGCTGAGCGGTCATTGGTCAAGATGAAATTTAGTTCACTCAGATGTGCTCAAGCCAGATCATTCACAGTGTGAGAGTCTGTGGTTAATTCTGAAATTTTTCTCCTCCTGTCACTTCAAAGATCAGCTATAGTCCTCCAGCTATGGAGCGCAGGGACTTTCCATTTGTGTTTTGAGAAAGTGAGAAAGTGAATAACCTTTGTGTGTTGTGATTCATTACTGCATGTTCTGGCTTTGTAATGCACAATTCTATTAAAAAATAGATAGCAGCAGCCTAATTTTGTAGGTCCACAGAGATGCAATTAGGACTTGACTAGAGTTCTCACCTCTTAATGAAATTAAAACCTTTTCCCTTTTGAGCTTTGTTGTTATTTTCATTCTTATAATATTAGCCAGTGTCAAAAACAAACTTTTTTTCTTTAAGGGCAATATTTGGACCATGGTTTTTAACTCGAGGGCATATAAAACGTACACAAGCACATGCTGCATTACTTCAACTGAATCAGTTCATTAAAACTTGTGATGTTACTGATAACATCTCTGTTTAACAACAATCACCTCTGAGATGGTTGAACGCTACAGGCCATCTAGCGTCTGCAGAGGCACTAATTCCCAAACTGGAGAGAAATAAAATAGGATATGAAAATATTTGGAGGATTCTTGTCCTAAGCTTGCTTATTTTTTGCCCCTAAAAATGGATACCTTTTTTTGAACATAAAAATCTGAATCTGAATTAAAATCTCAGAAATAAATCAGAACATAATAAAAATGTACGATTCAACAAACCTGCAAACCTCATCATGCATATCAAACTGGGAACAAACGTGTAGCCTTAAACTGTTTCTATAAGAGATGGATAATAATGTACTAAAAATCAATAAAACAACAAGCAGAATAAAAACTACTGTATATGGATGATATCCCAATAACAATAATGCTTAGATAGATAAATAAATCAATTTAAATTCTGTACCAAATTATGTTAGAAAAAAAAAAAAAAATCTTTTTATTTTTTATTTTGGTAGATTGACTCCCCCATAGGTGCAGGTGTAGACTTTAGATAAGGAATCCATAAAAAAGTCTTACTGTAATTGAGTAACGTTAGCTCGTTTAAATGTTGCTGCTGAGATTTTCCCGCTTACATGTTTTGAAATCCTCACTCGAGTTTAAAGGGAGGGCGTGTTTTTCCCACTGCCATTTCAGAAAGTTTGTCAAGTAAATGAATAGCCAAGGGTCCAGCTCGTGAAGTGCTGTGGCGGAAGGAGCCTCTGGATGAGAGCAGGAGAATGAAGCCTTGAATACATGATCTCATTCACTCAGCTGAGACTGCACGAGCAGCACCGGAGTTCGCGAGGACAAGCCACAAGTGCCATTTCTGGATCTATTCTTTATACTCAAGTGATTTATTTCCTTTTCTCGAACAGACCAATGTTGGATATATGTTAAGCCTGCGTGGAATCCCACAACTATCCATAAGAAGGAATGCATCTTTTCCTCGTGAAACTAATTCTTCTGATATCACTCATTACTTTGACGCAAGGTATGTTTCATTCGAAGATGCTCTCTTCATTATGCGACAGTAGCCTTTTCTACTCGGTCTAAGTTTATTTCTGATATTTATTGTAAAAGGAAACTTTGTTCGAGAGAAAGTCACTTGTTGCGCACTGATGTCAGCGCACAGGCTACTCGCTTCTTTCAAACCACAGAAAGCGGGCATGTCCAGGCGTCAGCGTTTGATATTCGGTTAGACTGAAGTTTAACTTTGTGACCTGTAACTGCATTACAAATTTTGTTGGCTATCAAAATATGTTGGACTACGGCTGCTAACTTGTAAGAAGCGTAACTTTAACGCATACTATACATATTCATCTTTTTAGTCAACTCGGGATATTGTATTTTTCGCTCGTCTCTCTTAATGATATAAATGTGAAAAGGTGTTTGTGAATAGCTGTCACTCCGCGTGGCGGTTCCTCGGTCGTATTCGGGGCAAACGTTTGAGTGCAGTTTCAACACTTTTGCAAATAGATGCTACCTAACGTGCATTTATGGCAAGCCGTTTGCATCCCTTCCTTCCTTGGTAGCCTACTAAGTTTTAAATACTAAATAATCCATTACGGAGTATACTTTTCAGTCTCCATTTCCTCCATGCTAATTTCAGATCAATTCAGTTACTCACATATTTATTACATAGCCTACTAATACTTATTCCATTCCCTCGAGTCATTATCCAAATGCTGTATATGAAAAAAGCAATTTAATAATATTAGAAATAGTATGAGTAGCTAATTGAAAAGATAGGCTAGCATACCTAGTGTCCTAGAGAAAGTTCCATCATATCTAATGGATAGTTATTTGTGAGGTAAAAAAGTAACTTTTGGATTGCTTACAAGTTGTTAAAAATAAGGTACTAGGAAAGGTAATAAATACTAGATACTAGTTGTTTTTAAGTCATAAATGTTAAAACAGCTTGCCGTACTACATTCCCAGAACAGCTGCAGAATGAAGAATGCTCACAGCAGTGTGCTGTCCAGTCCCTCTGTCCACAAACATCACTTCAAGGTGTTAGGAGTCACACTTTCTTTCTGGATTCTACCCAGAATCTTACTCACTTTTGCACAGTTTGGAACCAAATTGACGATTCAAGAATAAATGTAATAAATATTATTATTTGAAACATCAAGCTTTGAGTTGTAGTGTTATTAAAATCAAGCTTGATACTACCTTTGGCAAATATAATAGATTGAGATGCAACACGCAATGGAAATGTATTACCCTGTTTCTGTGTTTCCAGGCCTGGAATGTTCGGAAAAATGCCAAAATGAGGGTACGTGTGAAGCTACTGCAGACGGGAGAGGAGAATGCAAGTAAGTAATTAGAACTCAATTACATAAAATTGCTGAAGTGTCTGAACCAAATTGATGCCCCGGAGGAATTTAATACAATGTTTTTGAATGGCACACATCGCTAGTATGAGATTTCCTTTTGATCCGGTCCCAAAAGTTTTGAAGGCCGTATACAAACAATTGCATACCAGAACACATGCGATCAATTTGAATTCCAACCTCGCAAACAAAAGCAAAGTGTGCTTCTCTCCTTGAAGAACATGGCCTCGGCTAATGAACGACATACACAACCTCTGATGAAGAGAGTCTAGGGCATCACCCCCCACCCCCTCCGGCGGGTTGTGAGTACGGGCCATTTCTCCAGCCCAAGTCTCAGAGACACCCTGAGCCCTAAATCTTATTTCGCTTTTCTTTTATGAAACGACAGCTGGGGTTTGCCAGGAGCCCGGCGATCATTGTTCTCCAGTCTAGATTAATTCTGTGTGACTAATCTGTTTGAGGCTTCCCAGAATGCCTGAGTCTCCCCCCCCCCCCCACACCCCCCACGCGCCCTGCCTCTGCTCTGGTGTTTTGTCCTATTTTGAATGCCCATTCACTCACTGTGATTTACATTAGAAGGACAGATGGCAGTAGAGTGTAATTGGACTGGATGTTTTCATAATTGGTAGCATTGCACCAATGGAAAATCATGAGCAAACAGGTTGCCTCAGCGCGCATAGCATCACATAACTATCCTTTCTCTACTGCGCCCAAATGTACGCTCGCACACTAACGCAATGGTTGATTGCTACTTTCTTCCGATTGTGTTGGTTGATTTTCTAATAGGGTTAACTTCTCTTTGACCCTCTGTACTTTTGTACTTGCATTCAGCAGTGATGTGAATGCAGGATTGGGTTGCGAGCATTTGGCCGGGGTAGCATTGTCTTTCTCTGGCTATCACTGAGTTTATCAGGGTGGCTATGAAGGAGCACACTGGCTGGGTTTATTTGAAATGGGATGGTGGCGGCTCTGTTTTTGGCCTCCCTCAGTGGACTGCGAGCACATGGAGCCACGCTGGCGGTGGGCCACATCTTAATTCTGTCTGGCAGCCTCCCTGCCTCAGTCGGGCCACAAAGCCACCATTGTGCCCTATCATACTCAGACTCCTCTAATTAAACATGGAGATACAAACGAAGGCCGCTCTCCCGCTCAGGATGGCACGTTACTATGTCTAGTACCTTTTATCTATTGTTCAAATGCAACTGGTGGACAGACGCTTGGGTCCTGCAACATGTCTGACAAACTTTGGCAAAAAGTGAGTTCGGAGGTCAGTTTTGGCCACACTGTCCCTCTAATCAAATGGATCCATTGTGAATGCCCACAAATGCTTTGTGACAGACTTTGCGCTTTTAGTAGCCGAACTGTAAATAGGGAGAGTTCACCCCAAAAAAAGAAGGTATTTTGAACAAATCTGTGGGGCCCGATGTAGTTTTCACTTTCATAAGTTGTACAAAAAACACAGAAACTTTCCAAAATACTTTTATGCTCCACAGAAGAAGAAAAATATCAAAACATTTTTTAAAAAATGACTGAATGTAGTCAGGTTGATTCAGCCATTTAAAATCATTTCTAAATAATGTGAAATATTAAACATTAATTGTTATTATCATTTATTAATAATTTGAATAATATGAACATATTAAATAATATTTACACACATCAAACTGGTTAATTGTCCCATAAGACACACAGTTTATGTTGCCTGACCAAATTGTTCAGTGATCATGGGCTCCTGTTACGCACTTGATTTTTTCTGAAAATTGTTTACTAGTTTATAACATTTTAATAAGGCCCCCAAAAAATGACTTCCATTTGTTTCATTTAGTCAGTCATATTAAATGTTTTTTTTTTTTTACTTGATTAAAATGACTAAGAATGAACAACACTACTACCGCATTTATCAGTCTTAGTTAATGTTAATTTCAATATTTACTAATACATTATTAAAATCAAATGTTGCATTTGTTAACATTAGTTAATGCACTGTGAACCAATGTTAACAGAGATTAATAAACACTGTAACAAATGTCATTGTTAGTTCATGTTAATATATTAACTTATGTTAACAAATGAGGCCTTATTGTTAAGTGTTACCAAATTAGTTCATTTAAATGCAAAGTACATAATTTACCTGACAAACGTTTTATTACAGTGTACAGTGTCTATGAAAATATATATATATATATATATATATATATATGTAACTGCAGGCAGATCATTTCAAATGAAGCGCTGTTCATCTAGTCTTATATTGTTTTGTAAAAATATGTTGGTTCTACTGGACATTCCATGCCAGGAATACCAAACACTCATATCTGGCACTCGAACAGGCTCGCAAAGAAGTGAGTGAGCCGTTATCTTTGACACTTTGGCAAGGCCAGAAGTCGAACTGACAGTAATACAAACCAGCTTCCACATCTGAATTCCTTGTATGTATGAGGGACGGCAGATTCGAATCAAAAGGATTAGTGTTCGACAAGGAGATGAGAGATGCAAGACTGATGGGAGATGAGTAAAAGTTCACATGCGAACTTCAGACCTTCCGACTGTGTCTTTGATGGGCGGCTGTTAATATAATGTGCAAAAAGAGCTCGCTGTCTTCCGATTGGGTCCCCAAAGAGTCATAAGGATTTGAGTACAGACCTAAAGTGACTTGTATAGGTGGGATACACATTGTTTTAACTCATCACTAACATGTGATCTAATCGTAAATCTCAACACTTGAGGCTTGGTTGCGTAACTATAGTTTAGTTCTATTTTTGTAGTTTGGGATTATGACTTTTTGCGGGATTAAGCCCCTCGCCCTGAAAAATAAATACTTTAGAAGTCAATTGCTGCTAAGCATGAACAATCGTGTCTGACGTCCTGATTTGTTGTTTTATTTTTCAACTTAATGTTTCAAAACTAGCATTTTGCCAACTTTTCCAGAATTTTCAATATGATCACTAAAGTGGGTCTGTGTCTAAACAGTTGTCAGGATGCTGCTAGGTGGTTGCTGTATTAACAGTTTTCTATTTTAATATATTTAGAAATTCTTATTATCAATGTTGAAAGCAGATGCTCAATATTTTGTGGAAATTGGGATACCTCAGGATTCTTTGTTGAATAAAAAGTTCAAAAGGTCAGCATTTAGGCTATTTCCATGTGACATTATAAATGTCTTCACCATCACTTTTGATCAATTTAATATGTCGTTGCTGCATAAAATGATCCATTTTAAAAATGTAAAAATAACTTGCAAGTTGCCAAAATGGTTGAAATTTACGCCCTGGGCCATGTGTGGCTACTTGTATGTGCAGGACAGTTTCAATACAAGATCTGAGTACCTCTGAGTTCCCTCACTGCATTTAGATACAGGAAATGGACACCAGTGCCAAAGGGAGAGAAGTTGTAGCCTCTTATCATTTCATTACAGAGGCCTAATGTCTTCATGAAGATGCTGGGTGTCCCACAGCATAATGTCTCGACTGACTAAAGCGGCTTGTATTGGCAAGTTGCGATCTGATTCTTCCTTATTTCTATCAGGAATTCAGCAAACTTTGATTGTACATTCTGTTATTGCTAGATTGTGTTCTGTATGTACAGCTGGCCAAGTACAAAAAAAGCTGCAAAACACACCAGGCGTGTGTTGTTTTTGTTTGATGCTTTTGACCTGAGCCATCTGTCTGTGGAACACTGCATTACAAGTGATCAGTATCAAGGTAAATAATTCACCGTGTACAATGGCTGCTACTTACAGCATAATAGCCACTAATGCCTGTGGTTTTGCCATTCATCCCAGCAGTGGCAGATGTTTGAAAGTTTCTCACATTGTCACACTGTCAGAGCGGTTGACGAGTATATTTTAATAAATAAGTCCTCTTCCTTCCTGTTAAATGTCCGGCATCATTCCACTCCAAATGACTGCTAGTGCCATGAAGAGGATCTCAAAGCATTAATCTAGTCCCTAGCCTCGTAAAACCACCAGGAGCAGCACTCATTAGAAAAGTATTGGGTTCGTTAATGGCTGCTCCCTGTCCCTCTCTGTCGTTCCCATAGGGTCCCGCAGTACAAGGGACAAATAAACACAGGCGTAATGAACACTAACAGATGTGGGCCTGGAGGATCAGGTCTCCTCCAGTGATTACAGAGAGAGTGCGAAGAGCCCCGGGCCATTGTTTCATAAAGAACAGACAAGACTCAAAGACTCCTCAGAGTTAAACTCCCCTCTACAGGAAATTATGGTTTAAAGAGAGTAGAGTTTGTGTTATTGTTGTTTTGCTCAAGGGTTACAAAACAGCCCAGTGGTGTGGCCACCACCCTAACAAAACGTCCAGGTATCCTCGTCACGCAAACAACCAGCGCTAGCTAATTTGCCTGTGGGAATGTTCGGGGTTCATTACAATTTAAGCTCTATTGAAGGCATTTGTGGCCTAATTTTGACAACCGCAGTAAGTCATTTTTAATTCGTTTATCAGTTTTTTTTGTAATAAAACAATAGAAAGGGGCACTAAACACTAAAATAAGCATATGCATTTAAGGAATAGCTTAAATATTGAACAAATCTGTAAATATAGTTTAAATTAATGTAAAAATTACTATTAGTAAAGTAGAGGTTAAAAAAGGAAACAAAAGCACCATAAAGTATCACAAAGATGGTCCACACAGCTTGTGCTCAGTCTTCTGAAGTTAAATGATAGCTTTCTGTTATAAACAGACCGAAATTTAAATTGTTTCTGATAATCTTCTCCTCCAGTGAGCTGTCAACTTGAAAAGCTCTGCAACCAGATCAGTCCGATACTTGAAAGATTCATTCGGGCCAGTTTTGTGAACTGGATCTTGGCTACTTCTCTCATGAAGAACTGGGACAGATGTCAAGATTTTCTGTCAATAACAAATTGTGCAAAAACTATATCAACTCCAGATAGGCTTTGAATCTAGTAAAGACTCAGTATTTTATGCTATAAAATACACATTTACAGTATGGTGCTTTTGTGTCCTTTTTGGATGAAAGAATAGAGAGAATAATCCTAACGTAGGAGTATTCCCATCACAAAAAGTGATTTAACCAAGAATTCATGCAAATGATTTAAAGGGATAGTTCTCCCAAAAATGTTGTCACTAATTACTAATGAAAGTAATTACGGGTTTGGAACGACATGAGGGTGAGTAGTTAATGACAGAATTTTAATTTTTGGGTGAACTTACACTTTAACCAAAACACTTGATTAAATGTCATTATAGATTTATCATACGTTTATTGATTTATACCCTCAGGCTTTGTTTACATCAATTTAGGGTTGTTAAAAGTACTGGTACTAAAATTATAATAATTATTTAAGACTGTTTGTAAATGCTATTAAATTTGTGAAAGCTATTAAATGGACACTATAATAAGGTGTAACCTTAAATATGGTAAATGAAACATTTTTGCAGTACGGGTAGTGCAGAGGACCGAGTATATTCGGCACAGCTTTCATCGGTGTAAGCGCTCGGTGAAGAGCATCAAATGTTCCTATGTACAACATGTTTTTGAAGCACTGATCACAGATATAGTTGTTAAATGCGCGAATGCAGTAGGTAATCGTAGGTGTTCAAGTTAGTCAGAAAATGCTTAAAAAGAAATTTTTCGTTAACAGCGTGCTTCAGAGTTCTGAACGCTTGCAAATCCTTTCATTATCACCAACAAAGTGTAAACACGATGTAAATAAGAGATTCATTGTGCATCACTAAATTAGATCTCAGCGAGCAGACTGAATTCTGTTTATAACCCATATACAAATGCAATAAAAGTTTTGTTTTTCACACAGCTCAGTGCACTGCAAAATGTGTGGATTTACAACTGTATTCAAATGCACGATTAAATCCGAAACTACAATGATTGACAGTGATATAACTATAGCAACGGGCGTTAACATAATTAACATGATTGATTAATAGTTAATTCATTTCTGTGGTAATCAGAGTAGAGTATTAAACCTGAAACATCTTGTAGCAAGATGTCCAAACAACACAATGCTGTTTTAGACATTCGTTCATTGTCTTGATAGCCAATATTTACAGTGTTCTGTATTCAGTCTTGTTACTTTCCTGGATTTCAATCATGAAAGGGCTTCTAAGTTAGACTTTAACTTTTTTGTTGTGAGAGACAACCCCCTTCACTTTGTGACCTTTCAATGGCAGATGGCAGATTGAGCGCAGTGGGTGGAAACCCCCTGTGTTTCATCTGGCTGAGGGTCAGGTGTCAACAAAACATCTGCTCTGGCCTGGTCGAGCATTGCAGCACTAGTAAAACACTGTTGTCATGGGCTACCGGTGGCCACAGAATGCATCCCATCATAGTGAAGGTTGAATAACAGTATGGGGTCATTCTCCGGTCACAGAATCAAACATGAACTAGGGCTGTTTACAGAACCTGTGATTTATTTTTATGGGCTTTTTGTGTTGGATGGAGATTTTTAAAGGAGAGATTTTCTCCTGTAAACCGTATTTTCATCAAAATGCACTGATTGTGTTTCATAGAAAACAAGCAAGACAACAGCTAAAACCAAACAAAAAATCTTGTTTATATCCTGTTTGGGGAAGAGATTTGAGATGAGGACGTCAAATACACTTTGAATCATCACATTATATTTTTAGCGATCATACATACATTTATATCTATACGCTGTTGAATACCAATTAAAATAAGTTTGACGTGTCAGTTAGTTAAAACAAACGAGAAAAGTATTTATTGGAGGAACTTCTATGGAGCAAGAAAATTCCCTTAAAAGCTTTTACAACTAGTAAATAAGGGCCAAACCTCAATGCTTTTGTCCTCTATAATGTATTTGTCCTAGTAGGCTACTCTTTTGTGGCCTTATGCCACTTTAAGTAGCTTGATTGCTAATGTGACAAGCATTTGCCAAGTTAAAGAGCAAACTGGCTGGGTTTCCTACTGAAGTCCTCAGTGTACTCAACCTAATTCCCTAATGTGTGCTTTACTAACAGGAGCCAGCACTGACTAAGTGCCCTATGTATTTACCCCCTCCAGAAGTGGGACTGTTTGCCAGGACGGGCAGGTCTAGTAGACTTTCAAAGGTGGCGTGATTTTCCGCGGGGTTCTGTTAAGTGCGGCTGCCAGAACTCTCCATTGAGGAGTGCTGTCAGGGACGGGGACACAGAATGGGCTGAATTTTTAATGTAAACAGTTACATTCCAGCAAGGCCACAGACTCCTCGTCTCAGGCAATGCAAAAATCCTTTAAACCAAGTTCATATTCTTTCTTTCAGAAAGCTTGCGAGTCAAAGGTCTAGCCATCATGGAATCCTACTAGACTCGTTTTGGGAAATTAAACGGAAAAACAAAAGAATTTGGGGTTTTAGAAAGCCAGTCAGACTTATGAGTACTATGGAAAGTTGTCTTCATTCCACACAACAGAAAATATCATATGTGCTATGTGTTTAATTCTTATAAAAAGTGTATTTACTTAACAATTACCATACTTAGTGTTAATTACTAAAGGAAAGCATCCTCTCTGAACACCTCAAGTAGTGTGGTGTTTCATTTTTGTACAAAACTTTTCGAAGCTATACGAATTATGCCATTGAACAAATACGACAAAAAAGCACTGCTGTCAAAGTGAAGCCAGAAATCACAACGCGACTTCGAGGCCATTCTCTCTCTTGTCACGTCTTTTGACGCGTGCTGTGGCAAGCTAAACAATCAGTGCTGCTATAACCAATCAGGAGAAAACAAAAAACATTTTGATCATCCTTTACATGATCGATCGTAGCTGTCAACAACATTGCACTGTTAATAAACTAATAAACATTACATTCAACAGTGTTTTTTACTAGAGTAACTGTAATTTTGCTGTTATCGTACGCTCACTTAATCTAAATGTAAAAATAGGAAAAGTCAGCAGTTAAATATCCAATAAACTGATACTGATACTGTCTCATAACCAATATTGTACCAATACATTGTGCATCCCAAGTTAATACTGATTTCAATATTTTTGAGAAATATACTGAATCTAAAATAAGTGGCAATTTAATTCCATCAGTATTTTCTGTATATGGTAACTCTTTAGTTTATGGTCTAATTCTCACTATTAACTAGTTGCTTATTAGCATGCATATTACTAATATATTGGCTGTTTATTAATGCTTACATGTTCTACATCCCTTATTCTTAATCCTGCCCAATACCTTAACTTAACAACTGTTTTACTAACTATTAATAAGCAGTAATTAGTAGTTTATTGAGGCAAAAGTCGTAGTTAATAGTTGGTTAATAGTAAGAGTCAGACCCTAAACTAAAGTGTGACCATATTTTTATTATTTCAGCAAGGATGCATTAAACAAAAATCAGTAGTGAACTCTTGTTCAACAATAATAATAAGCTTTTTTTTAAGCTCCAGATTGTCAGAATGATTTCTCAAGGATCACATGACACTGAAGACTGCAGTAATGTTGTTGCTAAAAAATTTCATCACAGAAATAACTTACATTTTAAAATATGTTAAAATAGACAACGGTTGTTTTAAATCGTGATATTTCGCACAAAGATATTCAAATGCATGCAAAAAACATAAAAAAAACTTACCAATCCCAAACTTTTGAACATAGTGTGTATATTTCATGTAAAAATATTATAAATGTAGTATTCAAATAGATATTGCCACTGACCATGGAAGAACACATAATGCTTAAAAACTTTTAGAAACTTTCAGCCCAGTGGTGAGGTGTGTGATTCAATAATGACCTCATCACAGGAACTGCTGAAGATTGGAGGGGTAGGAGAGAGGTAGTGAAAGGCATACGTGGAGGAGTGCGACTACAGCTCTAGCCCAGCCAAGTAGGAAGGAAGTGAAGAGGAGGCTGGGAGATTAAAAAGGGAGGCCATGATGAGAAAAAGGAATAGAGAGGTGACCGAGGGATGGGTTGGGATGGAAGGGAAGGGAGGGGAAAGAAGAGGAGGTTTAACAGCTGAATGCTCACTCAGAAGGGTTAGAGGCACCCAGACTGCGGTCAGCTCCGCTCTGAATGGCGGCAGGAACAATGGGCCTTCTCATGGAGCCTGTCTGCTCTGCTCTGTGGTGGGCAAACCATTCAACTGCCTGCTGCCTCGGTCCTCTTATTCTCTTTGGGAAAGTGTGGGGGGAGTTTATGAGTAGGGAGTCGGGTGCGCTGTGACCAGCAGCTGCCGCTCCCTCATTAGCATGCGCACCTGCTCCCTGAGGCCTTTTTGGAAGGCCGATACAGGCCCTCGTTGCATTATTCCGGCTCAGTACAGATCATAACTGCACACAGCGCTGTGTTGTCTGGGTTAAATCAGCCTAATTTTTTCTGCATAAGATCTCGGTTCTTGTTGGGAAAAAAAGCTGTTATCATTTTTTGTGAGACAAGAGCTTGACGAAAACACTGTAACTTTGAAAATGCAAATACTAAAACCAAGCTGGAAAAAAAAACCCTCTACAGAAATATCAAAAACAATTCATTAATTACTGCTGTCAAATCTTTTGCTGTTCCTGGCTGTTTCTCACCTGAATTTTTTTTTAATGACCATTTAAATCTGATGTTAGCTGTTTATGCAACGCATTCAGTGCGATTGACAATTTTATGAATCTGCCATTTTGCAAAGAAGCCATTATGGAAGGATGGGGGGAGTCAAACTATATTCAAAGACCATAAATATAGAAAGATGGTTCACTCCTATTAGTTATGAATGGGAAAAACTGCAACGCGCAATAGGAATTGCGCGCGGAATAGTAAAAGTAATAGTAAAAGTTTTTGAGATTTCAGGATTCCTCCATTCAAATAGATAGGACTTGGTCTTGGATTCCCAAAATAGCTTCCTGGAGGCGCCGCAAATATGGCCACTGAGTAAAGGGACTTTACCAGCAGCAGTGTTGTCATGAGGATGTTTCTTAAAGTCAGCATGAAATGAAAATTCATCAAATGCTTTCGAAACTCATGTCATAGATACCGTTGTGAACATTTTAGCCATGCATGCGAAATGTCTCAACTCAATCTTTCAGTGAACCGACAAACTAGTATGCAATCATTTAGTCTGCTTAAATCCGATGGATTTTGGTATTTATAAGGATAAAAATGTGGAATATAAAAGAAAAGACCTTTTGCTACTTTCATTTCATGAGAACTTTAAGGGCACGGCAGCAAAAAACAGACTGTATTATGTATTTCTCAGGGTTAAGAGAGGATGGAAATCGGTTGTAACATTTTTTGTGCAAATTAACTAATGAAACAATATAAATGTATGATATGATCCTTTACATATAATTGGATTTGGATTCATGGTCATAGTCCAGAAAGCAATTCTCTAACGTTAAATAAGAATTATGTAACTTGAGAGAGTTTGTTGTTGTGCTGGTGATGTATAAGATGTTTGTGTAATGCTGCAAAAACCTAAACAAACCTCCAGAAATGTGTCGGAGTAGCCATGGGACAATGAGAGGAAAGGTAGCATTGTGGGCAGCAGTGCAGTTCCCACCGCACACTTAATGGTTTTGTCGTGCCTGGTTCTCAGTCCCCTGTGTTTTCTTTTCTTGGTTGAAGTTATTGGCCATCCTAATCCTGGGAGAGACACAGTAAAAACACTCACCCCAATGAGGGGGGCCCTGTTTGGATCAGAGAACAGTGCACTGGGAATGTGTTGAGATATTCCGGCTGCCCCCCGGGGCCAAAAACATGGCTTAGGTATTCCAGAGGCTCTGGATGGCTTTAGCTTTTTGCAAAAGGTTATTTCAGCATAGTCATGTCGAGGGAGGGCCCCTTTTGTGTCGCTGAGTGAAATTGGCAAAAGATTACTTTCAAGCCAACCCAGGAAAAACCTGTTATGGAGTCTGTGCGGCTCTTTTACAAAGTTTTTTGCTGTGCCGTCTCTGTATTCCCAAGGTCCTGATTGATGCTGTGGAGACTCGCTACTGTAGAAGAATAGCAGGTATTGAGGTGGAGGAAGACAGCTTTGAAGTCCTGATAATGTTAGCCCTGGGTTCAAAGACCCTTGTATAGACACTGCCTTGTCTTTGGAGTGAATGAATTCAGATTCATTCAGAAAGGCTGAGGTGCTCGATTTTCCCCTAAGAGCCGCTGATGGATGGCTGACTTTCATAAATCCGTTTGAAACAGGATTAGACTTGTGAACCAGAATCCAAATCTGTGAGAGAACTTTAAACATACAGAAAAGCACTATCATTTTCCTTTCTTATACTTTTAAAATGGCCAGATATTTGATCTGAAGTCAATGCAAATTATAATACAATAAATATGTTCTTCTTACACTTTTGTTACTGCTGTGCGTATATATATATATATATATATATTTCTCTTTTCATTATGTGATGATGCACA
This sequence comes from Opsariichthys bidens, assembly GCA_037194245.1. NCBI lineage: Eukaryota > Metazoa > Chordata > Actinopteri > Cypriniformes > Xenocyprididae > Opsariichthys > Opsariichthys bidens. The sequence continues at coordinate 2,784,825 of CM074283.1, read as the reverse complement.
ATACCAAAAAAACATAGAGAAGAAGCTAATCATTATTTTCATGTCATGGCTGAAAACCAATAGATGGCCATTAATAAAAATCTCTACTAGTTTGTCAAAAAAAAAAAAAAAATTAAAGTCTAAAAACTAACATCATTATTAATGAATCTTGGTACTGTTATAATGTACAGAATTAACTTAAATTATTAGCGTTTTTGTAGCTTCTCTGTAGGTTATGGCAAATGTAATCTAAACAAGTACAAATACAGTAAGTGCAGCAATAATGAGCAAGCACAATTAAATATTCAACACTGTCTGATAAAAAAAGAAAAAAACTACAGCCAGTGAAACTGAATTCCTTAGAGATCCCATTTTTGCGTTATACTGTGCTGCTTTTCCATTGTTTTTCAGTATGCGCTAGATGGATGTATTTTACTGTTGAAAATCTCTAGTCTTTGCATTTTTTCCATTCCACTATCCTGCATGTTAAGGTCTATCCTAGCCTATTATGCAACTATTAGCAAGCTGTTTGCAGATTGATTCCAATAAAAAGTGTAAAGACTATGACGTCTTTTCTTTTCCCATTAGTATGAGCATCTTGACAATTTAGACACAGTAACATTACAGGTAACGATTTGTTAAAAATGCAAGAGACCTACTGATGTCCCGCCCTCTCAGAATTCTTTGATTTCCTGTCACTGTAAGATATTGAATGTTTGATCATTTTCATATAAAACCACAAATAAAGTCTAGCCTAAAAGGATTTGCAATACAGCCCAATTTCCTCAATTTATACTGATATTGTAATTTGTGCAAACGCCACTGACAGTGGCCTTATGGCTATGAAGCTCAAATCATACACTGAGTGCTGTTTAAACTAACTGTTAATTAATTATGATTGCTTTCCACTCTGCAGGTGCCTCGATCAGTTCGCCGGGCCTGCGTGCCAGTTCCCCAACCCTTGCTTCCACTCCCCATGCAGAAATGGTGGCGTGTGCCATTTGATGACTTCTGCCAACAAGGTGGACTTTGTCTGCAACTGCAGCTTGGGCTACACGGACCTACTGTGCCTCACTCCCACCAATAACGTGTGCCTTAGCGCCCCGTGCCGAAACGGAGGCACATGTGAACTCACCAGCATCTACAATTACAAGTGTAAATGCCCACCAGGCTGGTCAGGTGAGACCACAGTCCAGTTTTATATGAGGCATCATATGAGGCATCTGCAAAGCATATTCTGACATTAAAACACTCTTATTCGCTAGGTAAAAACTGCCAGCAAGCTGATCCTTGTGCCTCAAATCCTTGTGCCAACGGCGGTCAGTGTAGTCCCTTTGATTTCGACTACCTCTGCCACTGCACACCCTTCTTCTCAGGCCAAACTTGCAAACAAGACGTCAACGAGTGCGCCCAGATTCCCTCTCCTTGCAAGAACGGTGGTGTGTGTGAGAATGAGGTGGGCACGTATCGCTGCAACTGCCCTGCAGAGTACACCGGGAAACACTGCGAGACCCTCTACCAGCCCTGTAACCCCTCACCATGCTACCACGGGGGCACATGTGTACAGAAGGGAGAGACGAGCTACGAGTGCTCCTGTTTGCCAGGTAGGCATTCTTAATTCACTACAGTAACATAACAGCATTGAACTCATCATGCTAAATATGCTTCACCCAATCTAGCAATAATAAAAATAATAAAGAGTCTGCTAAATGGATTTGTTTTAAAAAAAAAAATATATATATATATATATATATGTACGTGTGTGTGTGTATGAAGTTGGAATTCCTCAATATTATGACCCCAATTAACAAAATCTCAACCAATTACATACAATATAGCATTAAAATAAAATAGAATAAAAAAAAATAAAACTACTACCGAATAATTTGGCGAAACACAAACAGGTCATTTAAAAATAATTAATTAAAAAAATATGCAAATAATAAATACAGTTACAATGCAGTTTGGCGTCACAACAGGAACTAATCTACATAACATGGAAACTTATTGGTCAAAATAAAACGCTTTAAAATAATTGCAATATTTACAGCGTAGCCTTATTTTATACGGCCAGCTAAATCACCATGAATATATTGTGAATATTTGATATATTGTCTGAGTCTAATGCTTATGTAATTATGTATTTAGCAGACTTGTTCTAACGTATTCCCTTTCCTGGCTTAAGAGCTGTTTACCGTGCTAACAATTCAAAGAAATGATATCTTAAATGCCCTTCATGATTATGGGGTATATGGCTTGAATCTTGAATCTTTTTAATCATAACGAGGGATTTAACTGACATTAGTTACATAACAAATGAGTTCATTAAATGACAGATCAATGGCAGCCTCTTAACTTTGATCACTGAGAGGAAATCCACTCAGCTTATTTTGACTCACAAGTGTCCTGTTGACGACATCTGTTTCAGTGGCAAGACAAATGATATCGGCCTTCTATCCGGGTCAACACTGAACTTAGAGATTTTAGATGAGCTCAGTGAGTTTGTAATAACAACGGAGTATCAGTGTTTCCCACAACTTTGGAACATGGGATAGGCTACGTTTTCCAGCATGCCCTTCTCTCAGCCTCATTTAAACCCAGTCTAGTCATAGTATCTGCACTCCCACTGCAGCTCTGTGTGTGTGTGTGTGTGTGTGTGTGAACAGGCCGGCAGGAAAATATTTGCGCTTATCGTGAGGAAATGTCTGAACGACAACATCCTTATGCTGGTGTCCTTAGGTTAGAGTCAGCGTTGGACCTGAATGGAACTCGTATAATGCCAGAAAACATAACCTAAACCTCAGCTGTGAGAAAACATCCTTAAAGTCATTTCTTCCTATTTTATTCCATGCATTATTGGGCTTTGAAGGAAGAATTCATTTTATATAATGTGATCAGTTATGAAATATATCCTAACTGAACTTTTTGGAGTTAAATCGTAGGAAACTGTGGTTAGAGTCGGTTAAGTCGTTGCCGTTGGTGCCTCTAACAGAATCCTGGTTCTGACAGTCTTCTCAGAAAAGGAAGGCTGTTGACCGCAACAACAGTAACGACTGTTTTCGAATGTAATGGGGAGTTTTACAACATTTTATCCCTCTGTTTATACTGGGAAACAATTGAATTTTCATGTTTGTGTTAAAGGATCTGTACTGTGCAATCTGATATAAATATTTAGTTCTTTGCGAGGTGACATGAATTCTGTCTGCAAACAGTCGCTCAAATATTTATTCATGTTTAGTATATTTAAAATGATGGGTTATGTATTCAGTGCTGGGTTTTTTTCTCGCTGCTCGAAAGTTACAGGCTTTATTCATATTTATTTTGGGATGATAGTGTGAACAGCAAAAATCATTCTGTCATTCTGAAAATTGAGATCTGGACTCACTTTCATATGTGGAAAAATAATGGTATAATAATAATAATAATAATAATGGTTCAAAATGTTGGGTTTTGGTGAAAATGTTTTAATGTTTTTGAAAGGAGTCTCTTATACTTAGCATAAGAGCTCATATGGCTACACTCATTTAATCAAAAAACAGTAATATTGTAAAATATAATTGCAATTTAAAATTACCACTTTGTTCCCACTTTATTTTAAGGCGTACTTGTTACAATGTAATTATACAATTATATATTGATGTATATTAATTAACAACATGTACTTACTATAACGTTAGGAATAGGGTTTGTTTTAGGCTTAGTTGCATGTAATTATGCGTAATTTACTGTTAGTACTACAGTAAGTACAAGGACATTGTAAAATAAAGTGTTACCACTGTTTTCTATTACAACGTAATGTATTCCTGTGATGGCGAAACCGAATTTTCAGCATCATCACTCCAGTCTTCAGTGTCACATGACCCTTCAGAAATCATTCCAATATGCTGATTTGCTGCTCAAAAATATGGGTAGTACCTGATATGGGCATGTAAACAATCTTGTCGCTTTTGGCTTTGCAAACTTGATTTTGAAGAACGTTTTTGATGACATTCTTTCCAGGCTTTAGTGGTCAGAACTGCGAGGAGAACATTGATGACTGTCCAGACCATCGCTGTCTTAACGGAGGGACCTGTGTGGATGGAGTGAACACTTACAATTGTCAATGCAAGCCAGAGTGGACAGGTACAAACTGCATACTCAAACCAATCAATAAGGCTGCCAAAGCTTCAGTGGGAAAAGTCTCTTTTTGTCGGCATTTGATCTGGTTTAGAACGGTACATGCTGTATTTTGCAGTGGAATTAACGGCTGTGTATATATGTGTGTTAATGCCTCAGGTCAATTCTGTACGGAAGACGTCAACGAGTGCGATTTGATGCCCAATTCCTGCCAGAACGGTGGTACATGCTTGAACACGCAGGGTGGATACAACTGCGTGTGTGTGTGAACGGCTGGACAGGGGACGACTGCAGCGAGAACATCGACGACTGCGCAGATGCTGCCTGCCACGCAGGAGCCACATGTCATGATCGGGTGGCCTCCTTCCTCTGTGAATGTCCTCACGGGCGCACAGGTGTGCACAGTTTTTTCACACGCAACTGAATCATCGTTCGAGGCACTCGTTTCTTTTATTGGAGCTTTAGCTTTGTGAGAAAAAGCTCTCAGCAAAACCACTGAAGATAATTTAATGACCCCATTTTTAGTTTAATGAACCACTTACTTTCTATCGAAACAGGAAGTTAAGATGGGATATATCAATCCGCTTTTTTAAATTGCAAAAATCTATTTAGTCCATGCTTAGAAGTACACTTGCACACTGATGAAGCTAATAAGACATGGACTAAGTGGCACAAAACATTTTTTGTACTTTTTCTCTACTACATGTGGCTGTGTACAATTGTATGCAAATAACCACACCTTAATCCTAACCCGAAAGTAATTATTACTACTCAGTACTTAGATGTATAATTACACTGTACACAGACACCTTAAAAGACAGATTTATTTTGATTTCAAGAGGACTTTTAAATCTGTCATACAGTTTAAAGAGGAGACATTCCGGAATGAATTCCTGTACAAACTAATTCTCGTTGCGTGTCTGTGTCTTAGGTCTGCTGTGTCACCTGGACGATGCTTGCATTAGTAACCCGTGTCAGAAAGGCTCCAACTGTGACACCAACCCAGTCAACGGCAAAGCCATCTGTACCTGTCCTGTGGGTTATGTTGGCCTGGCCTGCGACCAAGACGTTGACGAATGCTCACTGGGTGAGGCATGGCTTCTTTAATGAATGAACACTTGAACACCACAGCAACCACCTACTAGCAACCACCCAGAACACCCTAGCATCCACATAGCAACACCCTGGCAACCTGATTGTAGTAGTGATGGAATAATGTCTCTCTTTTAGGTGCAAACCCTTGTGAACATGCTGGAAAGTGCATAAACACAAAAGGTTCCTTCCAGTGTAAATGTCTGCAGGGATATGTGGGAGCTCGATGTGAACTGGACATAAACGAGTGCATGTCAAACCCATGCCAGAATGATGCTACCTGTTTGGATCAAATAGGAGGCTTCCATTGCATCTGTATGCCAGGTAACCCAAAAGACTTGCTGCGTTCGGTTTAGGACACAGTCTCAATCTATTGCTATTTATCACCTCATACTGGTGATGTCATTACCTCACATGACCAACCTGTGATCCAGTAAATAGCTCCTATTGGATGTAGCACTAATGATACTGATGCCTGTCTACAAAAAGCTCATATATTCTGTTTATTGTAGACAAAAGAAACACTAATAGCATTGCTAAGACAGGCTGAATTCTCTTGCTAAATCTGGAGCTTATTCCCCTATGTTAATTGGCAGGGTACGAGGGAGTCTTCTGCCAGATCAATACTGATGAGTGCGCCAGCATGCCCTGCCTCAACAATGGGAAGTGCATCGACAAGATCAACAACTACCAATGCGAGTGCCCCACAGGTGAGCATGCAGGGGTCAATCACCTCCCAGGACAGAACAGAGAGGAGAACACTAATCCCTGCCCTGAGGCAGGCTTACACAGCCAGGGCTAAAATGCTCCGAATAATCCATATGAAAGCTTCTGGAAAGTTCGAATTTCAGACAGTTTTTGCTTGAATAAGTGGATATATATTTCATTTATGTGTTGCAAAAACCTGCTTTGGGCATTTATAGTGTTCATAAGTCTGTCAGTGTTTTAAATTTGAATTGTCCTAAAATCAATGGAGATATCAAACAAAATAAGAACACGTATTTGTTGGATATATGAAGATTTTATGATTGAATATTAATTTAATTTTAAATCTATAATCTAAAAATATATTTAAAATGTTTATTTAACTGACGAATGCGGTTAATTTTAATTTCATTCATTCAGAAATTCTAAATATTTTTATGTTTTATTTCATTTAATTGCTTAATTTAATATTCAATGACTACATATTAAAATGTTATTTACAGTAGATACCTAACATTTTATTATTATTCTATTCTACTCTACTTTGATCCTTTGTCCTGTTCCAATGATGCAAAAGGAATTCAGTTGAAAATGTAGGCTTGTGAAAAAGGCTCTTCTTGTAGGAAAACAGCACATTTAGGATGCAGAGGAATTCGTGCATAGATAAAAGGGGGTAGAGCGGAGGTGCCAGATTCGGCACGATGAGGTTTTTTAAGGAAAGGGGCCTACGGGGACTATAACCCCCAAGAGTGGTGTAGAGGAGTTTGGAGGGCGGTAAGCTGAAGAAGTGGAAGCTAGGCCTCTTCGCTGTTTCAAATGGAAATCAGAGCTCCTTTTCAGCATGCGGCGCAGGGATCCCTTTCAGTAGTTTACACACTGAATCCATAGCAACTACAATGGGTGCTTTTTGTAATGTGGCATTTTAGCGGCTCCGAAGAAATTCCTGTTTTTCGGGAAGATGCATGAGACAGACCTTGCTTACAGATGCCAGGGTGTCTCTGGGAATGGCATGAGCAAGTTAAAAATTGGTTATCACTGTTATTATAAAAGAAATGCAATTACATTTCTAAGTGATCCAACTTACGATTTTAACCAGGTGTACAATAAAAAACAGCCCAGAAAAATCGAATAGATTCACACTAAAGCTGCGTATAGGGAATGGAATATTTTAGAGACTGGAGGTGGGCTAGGCAAGGGCTTTTATTGAAAACTTTAGTCTCAAACTGTGATAGATGTCCCATAAGTCTCTGCACTGATGGATTTGTAGCCCTTAATGTGTTCAGACTGTATATTTGAACAGCAGACGTCTTTAGCGAGGGATTAAAATAACTAAGGGAGAAAGCACAAATGTTGGGGGTTCCTGAGTGGCGGGGTTGCTGAATAGCATGAGGTCACGGGTTGCGAGGGGCTCTTTTGGTGAGACAGACTCAGAGAGGGGGGCAAAGGCTGGATGGGAGAATGCACATTGTGATGGAAAACTTCTGCAGGACAAAGGAGGCAACCGGCATGGCTTGGCGTTCCACTGAATAGACAGTTCCTCTTTGTCTGGTGCCCTTGGTCAGGAGGCCTTAGAAGGTTTTTACAGCCATTTTACCCCCTTCTCCCCCTCTCACCACGATGGTTTGTTGAAAAGCAGCTTGAAAACGCGAGAGAAAGAGAGAGAGGTGGAAAGCTTGCAGCCGCGTATTAATGAACACTGGTGTAGTTGTATAGATGAGTGTGGAGGAATGAAGCGAATGCAAACGGGAGGAATGTTTGTAATGACCCCCTACTCTTCCCTCTTACCTCCCTCTCAGGATTCTCGGGTAGCCAATGCCAGTTTGACATCGACGAGTGCGCTAGCACCCCATGTAAAAATGGGGCCAAATGTATTGATGGGCCCAACATCTACACCTGCCAGTGCACTGAAGGTATGAGTTTGTTTTTTTTAAGCCTGTAAAAGTCATGAAATACATAATACACAATACATAAAATGTCATGGAAAAGTTGTATTTATTTATAATATTTATTTGACTGTAAATTGCTCTAAAAGTCATCCATTGAGAAAAAGGTACAAAAGCTGTCACTGAGGTGGTACCAATATATGTAATTTCGGTACTAAAATGTACCTTTAAAGGTACTAATATGCACCTTCTAGGGTTAAATAAGGTATAAAGGTGTATCTTTTGAAAACGATACTGTCTCAGCTTTTGTATTTTTTTTGTCTGAAAGTGAGAAACATGGAAGTTCCAAAGCCAGAATGTGAATTATAATAAATGAATCTGTTTTCTTTTTAGGTTACACAGGGCAGCACTGTGAGACAGATGTAGATGAGTGTCTTTCCAACCCATGTCATTATGGCACCTGTAAAGACGGCCTGGCATCCTTCACCTGTTCCTGCCGTGCAGGTTTCATGGGTCGTCTGTGTGAGATCAACATTAATGAGTGTCTCAGTCAGCCATGCCAAAACGGAGGCTCCTGCCAGGACCGTGAGAATGCCTACTTATGCATCTGCCCAAAAGGAACCGCAGGTGCCACTTTTACTGTAATGCCCAAAAATGAGTAAATTCCTGCCTGTCAAAAGCTCTTCTGATTATTTACTTTCATTCTATTGTATTTTAACAGGTGCTAACTGTGAGGTTAACCTAGATGACTGTCAGAGCAATCCCTGTGATTATGGAAGGTGCATTGACAGGATAAATGGTTATGAGTGTGCCTGTGAGCCAGGATACACAGGTGAGGGGTCACAGATCATGTGCTTAATAAATACACCAATAAACGGCAACTGTGCTGAAATACTAAAATGGTGATAACGTATGTAATTGAATAGCTTAACCAAGCACTCGTTATTTACTCACTCTCATGTCATTCCAAACCTGTACGCTGTTATTTACAGGATCTTTGAAACACGAAAGGAGGCCGTTAAAGAAAAGTGTCTTCACAAATATCAACAGTATTTGTTCATAGTGGCCATGGCCTGTTAAGCTTCAGAAAGGACTATAAAACATATTAGGACCATAGGTCGACAAGTGTGAAGCTGAAAGTATTTGAAATAATTCACCGATAATCATCACATCAACTGCAGCTCTAAAACAGCTCAAAGACATGGGGGGTTTTTTTCAGCAAATGCATTTTTATCTCACATTTGCTTTTGTTAACACACACATTAGGTTTAGGGTAGGTTTCAGTGTGGATGATACTTTTAACCTTTTAACATCACTCACCAGATTATGTTTTTTGTGTTCTATATATGCTGCTTCTGAGGGTGAAACAATTGAAAGCTAACAATAATTTGCTTTAAAATTAAAGAAAGAGATCTATGTGGAAAACAGGTAATTCGGATGTTTTGCTTACTCCGAAACAAAAAATGAGATAAACGATTATCGGGGTGCAGACAGCATTAAAGTTAAGGGAAAACCTCGTTCTGCAGCGGATTTAATTAGTCAACTCAATCACTCATTTACTTGTCAAGAAAAGTTCAGACTTTATGGATTCAGTTCAGAGTTCAGAAACACCACAGATGGATCCAACTGGGACAAACAATAATGTTCTCTACATTCCAACACTATACTAAGATCAAGGTTAGGGTTAGTATTTGTTTCAGTGTTGTGTAAGCGATCAACTCTGCGATTTATAAGAGCAGTGAAATCTTTATATATCAGATGGGCTTTGTGCTTAACTGCTGGGAAAAAAATTTCCTGAGACTCTATAAACATCAATCAATCAATCAGTCAGTCTGTCAATAAATAAAATTGTTTTATTCAATGCCTTTTTACATGTTTGGCTTTTCTGACAACTGATTGGCTGACATTTCTTGGGAGCATGAGGTTTTGGAGAGAAGGCAGCAAATGAAGACTTTTGTACTTGAAATATTTTATTTTGTTTTACGCCCACATATCTCCTCTAGAGTTTCATAAGAAATCTAAACGATATCTCAGGCTGTGCTCTGATTTGCCAAAATACCGATGAGATTTCAGGATGAACTCAAAGATCGAATTCTTCCAAGACCAAATTATCTGAGCTATACTAGCCACATCCATTGCATAACTCTAAACTGCTTGTCAGCTGCATGTCTTATTTTGACCTTTTAGTAGATTGTTTTTGGATAACATTGATACTCCACGAAGTCTTCTGAGCGGAGTTAGCAAAGGCAGTCTAGGTGGTATACTGAGCCCAGGTCTTTATCAGTGTAGAAGAGATGGAGAGTCAACAAAGAGTTCAACAGGTGAGACAGGCAACAAAGCAGGGTGGGGAGAGACAGCTGGCCAGCGAGCAGACACTCGGCCCGGGCCGCAGTGTTGGCTTACAGTCTCGCCCAATCCCCCGCCTGCCGAGCAAACACGCAAGCCAGCCCGCTCCCCCATTCAGCCAGATATCTCGAGGACATCTGGGAGTTTGAAAGGAGAAAAGATTTGCAAAAGATTTGTGAAAGTTGATCTTTTAAAAGGGGGAAGTTGGCCAGTGCTTTAAAGACAAGTGACAAATGAAACCTCTGCCTTTATGCTAGGCATTGCGTTCAGTGAATAGTGGTGCTGCCTGAAGTGGAGTCTAAAAGCTGGGCCTTAAGCCTAGGATTTCAGGAAAAACAAGGATCGGCCTAATGAATGCTGTTGATTCAGAAGTTATTTTGACGTGACACTAACCATGTTCATAATTCTTTCTTGTTTTGTAGGGAAAATGTGTAACATTAATATTGATGAATGTGCCATCAACCCCTGTCACAATGGTGGAACCTGCATTGATGGAGTCAATGGCTTTACATGTCTGTGCAGAGAGGGCTATCACGACACCACCTGCCAATCACAGCTCAACGAATGCCTTAGCAACCCCTGTATCCATGGACACTGTGAAGACAAAGTCAATGGGTGTGTATTATTTACATACATTATCATTCAAAAGTTTTGGGTCAGTCTTTTTTTTTTTTTAAAGAACTTAATTCTTTTATTCAGCGAGGACGCAGTAAATTGATCAAAGTGACAGTATAGACATTTATAACGTACAAAAGATTTTGAATAAATTATGTGTTTGTTTCTCAAGCACCAGTTCAGCATATTAGAATGATTCTCTGAAGGAAAATGGCTGCTTTGACATCACACAAAATAAATTACATTCTAAAATATGTTAAAAGTTTAAATTGTGATAATTAATAATATTTACTGTATTTTTCATCAAACAAATGTAGTTTCGGTGAGCATTAGACACTTCTTTAAAAGAAAAACATTAAAACATTTTACTGACCCCAAACTTTTCAAAGGTAGTGGATGTCAAACCTAATAAACAAACATGTAAGCAGCTAAAAGTCCATGGCTCGGTTTCACAGAAAGGGCTTAGGCTAAACCAGAATTAGGCCTTAGTTCAATTAGGATATTTAAAGTAGCTTTTATAAAACATCACAGGTGTGCATCCTGAGACAACATTTTTAAGATATGACAGTACAAGTTGCTTTCAGTTAAAACAGCTCAAACATGCATTTTAGTCTAGGACTAGCTTAAGCCTCATCTGTGAAACTGGGGGTATAGGTTTTTATTAAACCCACTAAACAATGTCCCACAACCCTGTCTGAAAAATCAAGTCCTACCTGTTTAAGGCGATCTATTTGTTTTTTTTTTGCATTATGACCAAGATGGCTTACTGGGTCAAAAAACAAACAAACAGACATAAAAATAAATAAATAAATAAATAAATAAATAAGTACAGCTTAAACCACCCTAAGCTAATCAGGATGGTCTGTTGGCCGGTTTTAGAGTGGAGTTGGCACTTTCCAGTTGGTTAGTCTTGGAGACCAGTTTGCTAGACAACTAAACCAGCTGCAAACCATCTTGGCCAGACTGTGAGACTCAACTCAGTTTAAGATGCGATGTTTTGTTCCGCAATTCCATCAGCCTATGATCAGCTAGGATCACATGTAGTGTAAAATCACTTCAAGCAAACTTTAACTGCTTGATTTTCCAGCAGTGGAAGGGCGTTTTCACACCTAGGGATCGTTTGTTTTGTTCTGAAACGAACTGAATTTGTTACAATGTTGCATTTTCATCTTGGTTCAGTTCACTTTTACAAGGCGACATTTCAAAGCGTACCAAAATGTGTTTATCCAAGTCACATGCGAGTACAACTGTCCTCTTATTGGTCAAAGTTTTCCGAGTGTCATCCATCAAAATGATTGACAAGTCAGCTCCATGCTTGTTGTGGCTTTATTTGTAACTTTCGAGACAAAACCCAAACACTATATCCATTAACTTAATGCAAACCCTGTGATCAGTCTTGGCTGGTCCCTGGAGCGTACGATCACACCGGTGTGATTAGAACGTTCAGTGCATCACGTGATCAACTGCCAAATTCAAAAGTGCTTGTGCGTGTTGTCTGGCGCTGAGCCAGTGACAGACGCGCTCAGCGCTTTCAATATATCACAAATATTCAGCCACATAATGTTTATTTTAGGTTTCAGACATAAATGCACATAACAATACATTTTGAGTCTATGGAAACGACAATAACAATCCTTTCCATAATAATTAGACAACAAGTTTTGATTTCATATCAGATGCACATTGTAAGTAACTTTAAGTTTCCTCCATTCTTCTCTCAGTTCACTTAATTTCATGTATTTCGGGAGAAGTGGATGAATTCACGTGTTGTAAATTCAACAGATCCGATTCTAAATAATCCCTTAAGCTAAATGTAAAATTCATTTCTTCCGTCTTACAGATATAGCTGTATTTGCGATTCTGGATGGAGTGGGGTCAACTGTGACATCAATAACAATGAATGTGAGTCCAACCCCTGTATGAATGGAGGCACCTGTAAGGACATGACCAGTGGCTACGTCTGCACATGCCGCGCCGGCTTCAGTGGTTAGTAACATTCAATCTGCTGATGTAATGTAACTAAGTGGGATGCCCTTTGACCCCCATATCAAACTCACCTTGTCTTTCTAACGTTTGATTATAGGTCCCAATTGCCAAACTAACATCAATGAATGCGCCTCCAACCCTTGCTTGAATCAAGGAACCTGTATTGATGACGTGGCCGGATATAAATGCAACTGTTTGCTGCCATACACTGGTATGAGTTTAACTTCAATCATGACAGTTTTACCCGTATGTACCTTTGACGGTTTCCAAACTTTTGTTTTGGAGCCTATGCAAGTTCCTCTTTAAAGACCCAGAAAGGTAGTAAAGACATCATTAAAGTAATCCATATGACTCCAGTGGTTTAACCTGGGTGCTTAAATCAAATTAAATTAAAAAAGTCAAATACTTAAAGTAAATCCCTGATTCACGTCTCTGACAGATATTGAAAAAAAGATCTTTTCTAGTTGATATACATTTAAAAAGCTATTGCCCCTTATAAACCCCGTGATATCTTGGCAATTAGCTTTTTTCTGTGTTGACGTTTTCCCATTGAAACAGGAAGTTGGCCAATACCCTCTTGTTTAAGAGACTTTGTGAGAAGGGGATATTTTTATTCTAGAAGCTTTTTAATAAACAAAATTACACCTGAGTGTGCAAGAGGATTCATTAATATTTTATTAATACATTTTCTTGAAAAGAAAATTAATTGCATATTTACATCTGCTAAAAGTTACATTTTAAGACCTCAAAGCTAAAAGAAACAAGGTTACATAAAAATTGGTCGTAGTTATTTATTAGTTGAATTATCAAAAGCCTAAAAAACTAAAAACTTCATCTATTTCATGGATAACTTCTGGTTAGTTTTACTACACTTAAACCACTTATAATGATGTGTAGTTTGTAGCTTGTGAAGTTATAATTTCAGTGTCAGGAACAAGAGACGCCTCTCCATCAATCTAGTCCCTGTTTGTTGACAATGGCCCCTCAATGAGCCCTGAAAGTATCTCTGTGGACAATACAGGAAAATGTGATTTCAGCAGACGACACATTCTTTCCTCTCACTGTGTTATTTGATAAAACAGATAATGATGTTCTGCCTCTGGAACAGAAATCATATTAATTCCCAGTGTCTTTCTTTTTGGAAAAATCCACAGAGCATCATATCAAGAATAACAAGAATCTGTTCATACCAGGGTGGGAACAGTAGCCTGTCATGTTTCCTGTTTGCCCTACTTCCTCTCTCACAGAAACGCAAATGGCCAGACAATGGCAGGAAAACCTGCTGACTTCCTGCAGGGTCCGGCCGTCGTGGAAACAGATAGGCCGATGTGCTTTGCTTTGCTTGAACTGACAGAATAATCTCCAACAGAGAAAAGAGGAATCGAAACAGAACCTGTGCTGAAACAGTGTCACCTTCTAAATTTAGGCCTCCTTAAAAGGAAGAATGTCTCCTCTTTAAAAAAAACAAAAACAAAAAAACACTTGATTTATGCGTAGAAAAACAACATATCTAATCTGAATGGAAGGTGTCTTAATGCTTTGTATGTTGATACTTTATCTTCCAGGTGAGAACTGTGAGACCCTGCTGGCCCCATGCAGCCCTAAACCTTGTAAGAATGGAGGTGTATGTAAGGAGTCCGAAGACTACGAGAGCTTCTCTTGTGTGTGCCCTGAGGGATGGCAAGGTACAAACTTCACAAACCTAACAGTCATTTCTGTCCTAGCATCAATATTTTGCAGAATTGCATTGATATTTTGTGCTCTTCCTACCTCGTAGGGCAAACGTGTGAGGTGGTGGACATTAATGAATGTGTCAAAAACCCCTGTCGAAATGATGCCATCTGTCAAAACTCTATTGGCAGCTACAAATGCAGTTGCAAATCGGGCTACACTGGCCGCAACTGTGAGACGGACATCGACGACTGCAAGCCCAGTTAGTGTCCCGTTTCATCCTTATTTTGATCTAGTGTAGGGGTGTCAAGTTCCAAACCTAATTAAACAACCTGAACCACCTAATTAAGTCTTCAGGCATTTTCGAACTGACTGGAGCCATGGTCTAGTATATCTTGCCTTGATTTCTAACCTCGTCCTTTTCCTCTAGACCCCTGCAGTAACGGTGGATTCTGCAAAGATGCAGTGAACGCCTTCACTTGCACCTGTCTACCAGGTTTCCGGGGCAGCAGATGTGAGGAGGACATTAATGAATGTGATAGTAACCCGTGTAAAAATGGTGCAAACTGCACTGATTGTGTGAACAGTTACACATGTACCTGTCCACCTGGATTTAGTGGGATTCACTGTGAGAACAACACACCTGACTGTACTGAGAGGTAATAACTGCACTCTTATTTGTGCAATTTGTATAAGTTTTCAAGTGTAAATACCGGCTACAACAGACAATTGTACAACCAAGAGGCAACAAGTCAAAGCCATCTCGACTCTTAGAAACATATCGACTAAACAATAATAGATACACACCAAAGAACAGAACAGAGCAGAATCTAAAATTCAAACCTAATACATGGAAGACTTACGAGCATCATTAACCCTAGACTAATAACTAAAATAATTAAACATATGTATTTATCCTTCTTACTATCCTAAAACGATATAAAAGCCTATAATGTTTCAAACGAAATGCATAGTAAAAATACTAAATTCATTAGTGAGAAACACATTTTCCCCAAATATAATGTCTGTACACTGCAACATGACAGACCTCCTGTCTACTGTGACGTTTCTTACAGAAACCCAACATGCCGAGACCACAAATGGAAACTACTTTCAAAAACTTGTATGGTAGTGTACATTGTCCTGTCATTCTGACATGCAAAGTATTGTGCCTCCATATGTGGCTATCATGATCTTAGCTCAGTTTTCAGAACCTGATTGCTAAAGTCAGACAACTGATCTGTCTCATGATGAAGTGTACTAGAAAGAGGCTCGAGCACCCTTTCCTGTGTTGGCCATTAGTGCCCCCTCTGGTGAATAAATGACAATGCAATCAGAGCAGCATCACTACCCATTATAAATTACCTGAGAATTTAAATGATTAAATGAATATAGTAAATATGACTGATAATCATGATTTTTTTTTTTTCAAACAGCTCTTGTTTTAATGGTGGCACATGCATGGATGGCATCAACAGCTTCACCTGCCTGTGCCCAGCAGGGTTCACTGGTAACTACTGTCAGCATGACATCAACGAGTGTGACTCCAGACCCTGCATGAATGGAGGCACCTGCCAGGACAGCTATGGCACATACAAGTGCACCTGCCCTCAGGGATACCATGGCCTCAACTGCCAGGTAACAAATCACAGATATGGACAAAAATGTAGAATGCATCCATCTTACATTCATTGCTTTCACAGTGTTACACTCGCTGCGTTTACATGGACTCTAATCGATTGTAATAGGACTAAAAGTACTTTTGTGCTATAGTCACATGTAACCACGTTAAATTTCATTCAGATTGTAGGGGAGAGGGTTAAATCAATTCAGTAGGACGTGTAAATACTTGATCTGACTGAAAACTGGAATGTTCTGTGTAACAAAGTAGTGTAAAAATGTAGTGAAAATGTAGTCCACTCATCGTCTGAAGTTCTGCAGGATGTTGAATGTTGTCCTTGATTCGGACTATCATCCACAGATGTCTTGATTTTGGGTGAGGGAAGGGGCTTTTTTTACTGCTTAATAAATATAAGCAGCATGCCACAAAGCTTTTATGTGCTAGTCGACTTCTAATTAGGACCTGAAATAGATAAATCAATTATTGGAGGATGTGCTTTTTTTTTTTTAGCGTTCACATAAACACTGTGTTCTGATTTGTCAATTTAAACACAAAGTGTCTATGTAAATGTAGCTACTGTTATGTTGAAAAATGAATATAAATACTTTAGTATAACATTCCATTTGTTTGTCGATGGCAGTAACTGATTAATTGATCTATTAAACTGTCTGGAACACTTTACAAAAAGGTTTCATTGTCATCTAGTTAACTAGTTAGCTACTCTAGTTAAATTATTTATATCTGTTAACATGAATTAATGCACTGTGAACTAACATGAACATGAACATTTGTAGTAACTAACATTAACAAAGCTGTAAAACTATATTGCTCATTTCATGTTAGTTAATGCCTTAACTAATGTTAATAAAGTCTGTCATTAACTCATATCAGCACTTTCAAATCTTTCAGCAAAAAATAAATACAATAAAAAAGTCAAAGAGATTTGAACTCATGGATGCACAAGTTCAAATACAAACACTGGAGGAATTCTTGTCTTGCAGGAGCTGGTTAACTGGTGCAAGCCATCTCCCTGTAAGAATGGTGGTATCTGTAGACAGAGTGGCACTCGGTACAGCTGCCAGTGTCAGACAGGCTGGACTGGTCTGTACTGTGACGTCCCCAGCGTTTCTTGCGAGGTGGCCGCCAAACAGCAAGGTAGGTTTTTTTGTGTATATATATATATATATATATATATATATAAAAAAAAAACATCTTTGCCGCTTACCACACATTTTTGGCGAGGCTGTTCGGGTTTCATCAATCTGATTGCGATGTTTGCTTCTCCCACTTTTAGGTGTAGAAGTGGTGCGGCTGTGTCGTAACTCTGGACAGTGTCTGGATGCTGGAAACACGCACTACTGCCACTGTCAGGCCGGATACACAGGCAGCTACTGTGAGGAGCAGGTGGATGAATGCATTCCCAATCCTTGCCAGAACGGAGCAACCTGCACCGACTACCTGGGTGGCTATTCCTGTGAAGTAAGTAAAGAACATCTGGTGGTTAGAGAGAGGAATGACTGTAGAAGAAGACATTTTAGGTTAATGCCCGCTAAATCTCCCTTCTTTGTGAAAGAATTGCTTGTTTGGCAAAGAAGGAAGAAACCGCCAAGTAAACAGAAACAGGCTTGTTTTATGTTTGCCATTAATACGCCTCGCTCTTTCTCTGGTTTCTTGAAGTGCGTGCCAGGTTATCATGGAGTGAACTGCTCTGATGAGATCAATGAGTGTCTGTCTCAGCCCTGCCAGAACGGGGGCACATGCATCGACCTGATCAATACCTACAAATGCTCCTGTCCCCGGGGAACACAAGGTCGGATATCACTTCCTCTGCTTTGCTCTTTTTGCCCATTCCACTCTTCATTAATTAGGTCTTAACTATTATCAGCAGGCTTAGATGTTTCTATTTGATTGATGTAGTTTTAATTTCTAGCAGTGTGTTTGTTATATTACCCAGTTATTAAAGTTAACTGTCCTTTCTCTTTGCCTGTCGCTCTGTGATTTTAAGGCATCATAGGAATGCTCAATACGATATATAGCTTATTTTTAACTTAAATTCTTTCTTTATATTGTATTTAATTAAGTTGTACAGAGCACGATTTCTGTTTGCTCTGTATTTTTATGCTTAGAGTATCACACTGTTAGCGACATGCTAACATCAAATTCTAACATATAAGGCTTGGGTAAATCACAACATTACAAACTTTGATTTGAACTAAAAAAGTATTTGAAAAATCTGACAAAAGCACAAAAGGTGCAAGACTGTGTACATGACAGCTTTAATGAGGGAAAGAACTACAATCCCATGAAGCATTGTGAATGACAATCAAAATAAAAACAACATATAAATATAGACATGTAGATTTAAAGATGATGATCATGTATATAGATAATAGGTTTTTCACCAGGAATTCCACTGTTAATTGATAATTGATACATGATTATTAAAAAAAAAAAAAAAAAAAAAAAAAAAAAAGTTGAAATGATGCACACTGATGGCTTCAATAACTAGCATATACCACCAATTAACAACCTTCAAGGGTTTATGAGTTATGCTTAAAATCAAACGAAAAGGAACGGGATTTTGTCTTCCAGAACCCAACAGTTGCACTCCACATCAGTTAGTAGTGACTGTGCTACTTTAGTGGGCAGCTGACTATGTAGGCAGTATACAGCTAGGTTTTGAAACACAGCCTATATTCACAACTCTTTTATTACACCTTTCTCCTCCGCTCCTCTCGCAGGTGTGCACTGCGAGATCAACATTGACGACTGCACACCCTTCACTGACCCCGTCACCCACGAGCCCAAATGCTTTAACCATGGCCGCTGTGTGGATCGTGTGGGCGGGTACCACTGCATCTGCCCGGCTGGATACGTGGGGGAACGCTGTGAGGGTGATGTCAATGAATGCTTGTCCAACCCTTGTGACCCCCGTGGCACGCACAGTTGCATCCAGCTCACAAACAACTACCGCTGCGAATGTCGCACAGGATACACAGGTACAGCAAGGCTACAGTGGAACATTTTGCTTTGATATAGATAGCAATGCCACACTCTGATCATGGTGTCAAAATGTGCAATAACCTTGTTTATGTATCCCTGCAGGTCAGCGCTGTGACAAAGTGTTTGATGGCTGTAAAGGGAAACCTTGTCGTAATGGAGGCACCTGTGCTGTGGCGAGCAACACTCCGCATGGCTTCATCTGCAAATGTCCACCGGTTGGTCACATTTACTGATACATTTAGCCAGTGGTTGTATGATAGCTTTGAATCATTTTGATCCTGTTCTCACCTCTTACATAGGATATCAACTAATCAGGCAGATCCTATACACATAATTTACATAAATGTGGCATAAAATAAAAATATTTAATTAAATGTAACAATTAACTTTCTCTTTACCTTTTCCATTTTAGTCACAAGGCGACAGATTCAGTCTAAGAATTTTCTAAAAAATTTTCATGCTAACATACTGTCACACACGTCATGTTCCGTCTTGTTTAGTCCTATGTTATCTGTCATTGTCATCACCTGGTTTCATGTAATTAGTTATTGTCATCACCTCGTCATCGGTGTATTTAAGTTCCTGTCTGTTCCTCATTCACTGTCGGTAATTGTTTGTGCAATGCACACTGTCGCGTGTACCTGTCTTCTAATTAAACCTGCTTGTTATTCGTATCCTCGTCTCCTGTCGTCCCGTATACCTGGCGTTACACATACACTACTGTTCAAAACTGTTTTTTTTTTCATTTAAATAAAAGAATACTTTTATTCAGCATGGATGCATTAAATTGATAAAAAGGGACAGACTTTACTATTTAAAAAAATATATCTTTCTACCTTCTTCTTAATCAAAGAATCTGGATTTTTTTTTTTTTATTATAATAGTTTCCAGAAAAAATATTAAGCAGCACAATTGTTATCAACATTGATAATAATAAGAAATGTTTCTTGGAATACCAAATTATTAGAATGATTTCTGAAGGATCATATGACGCTGAAGACTGGAGTAATGGGTGCTGAAAATTCGACGGGATAAATTACATTTTAAAATATTTTAAAATAGAAAATGGTTACTTAAAATTGTAATAATGTTTCACAATATTACTGTTTTTACTGCATTTTTAAATAAAATGCAACGTTGGTGAGCATAAGATGCTTCTTTAAAAAAATCTAAAGCCGGCTAATAAATACATTTGGTAACTTCTTTATGTCTTGTTTAGGGTTTTACAGGCTCAACCTGCGAGTACGACGCTCATGCTTGTGGGAGCCTCCACTGCAAAAATGGCGGTACATGTGTTTCTGGTCACAAGAGCCCCAAATGTCTGTGCACCCCTGCCTTCACTGGTCCTGAGTGCCAGTATCCGACTGAGGGTCACTGCACCACCAACCCCTGCTACAATGGAGGCACATGCGAGTATATCTCAGAGGCCCCGTACTACCACTGCATCTGTCCTACTGGCTTCAATGGCCTCTTCTGCCACATCTTGGACTACAGCTTCCCAGGCGGCACTGGTCGAGACATCACACCTGCTCCAGAAGTGACGGCGAGCTGCGAGATGGCAGAGTGTGAAAACAAGAAAGGCAATAAGATCTGTGACAGCGCATGTAATAATTATGCCTGTGATTGGGATGGAGGGGACTGCTCTCTGAACTTCAATGACCCGTGGAAGAACTGTTCGGCCGCGCTGCAGTGCTGGCGCTACTTTAATAATGGGAAGTGTGATGAGCAATGTCACAATGCTGGATGCCTCTATGATGGATTTGACTGCCAGAGACTGGAGGGCCAGTGCAAGTGAGTGCTATCTGAGAACTTTTACATGTGCACCAAAAAAGCAATGATTTTCTCAGAATCAGAGTAAGGTCTTAATCGCAGAAAGATGTTTACATGACACTACCAGAACTCTTTACTCCAGCTTACATGGAGTTTTCATTACTCTGATTATTCGCTTGTAAATATGATTATAGCACATAGGATTGTACCGGCCATTGTTTTAATCTACTCGCATTGAATTCAAAATACCGTTTCATGCACGTATTATTTATGAACGTTTATTATTCGGAGCAATGATGAACGTCGCTTACACTACCGTCGTGTTCTTCACGCCATCTGAATGAAGATACCTTCAGAATAACGTCACAGATATCATTTGACATGAATTAAGTTTAATTGCAATACTGCTCAAATTCCATTAAAATCGCATCATGAGTGTGCATGTAAACGCTGCCAGTGTAAGGTTGTAGTTACAAGTTGATAATCAGTAGGTTTCTTGTTTGAATTTCAATTTGGGCAAACAAGTTGAAGCTAGTTATTTAAAATTATGATTCCAGGTCTGATTTTTTCTTTCTTTCTTTCTTTCTTTCTTTCTTTCTTTCTTTCTTTCTTTCTTTCTTTTCTTTCAGTGAAGCTCAGCTATGAAATATTTCTTTTTTACTATAATTTTCTAAGTTTGAATTTTAAAATGATCATAAAACATGTTGAACGTGTACATGATTGCACGTCAGGTGACCCAAGTTTGAGTCCTGGCTTATGGCCCCTTCTCTCTCCACTTCGCTTCCTGTCCTCTCTCCCAGCTCTACTATCTAAATAGAGGCACAGACTTGTCATCAGCTCGGGAAAGCTAATGGCCACAAACGGCCATCTAGAAACTTAGTGAAAGCAGAATCAGAAGCTTTTTTATCTCCCAGCTTGAATGCCATTCCTAAACTCTGCTCTCCTCTCTCATAGTCCACTCTACGACCAGTATTGCAAAGACCACTATGCAGATGGCCACTGTGACCAGGGCTGCAATAATGCAGAGTGTGAATGGGACGGGCTGGACTGTGCCAACAACATACCCGAGAAGTTAGCTGCTGGACTCCTGGTTGTGGTGGTCCACATTATGCCCGACCAGCTCCGAAACAACTCCTTTGGATTTCTACGGGAGCTCAGCAGAGTGCTTCACACCAACGTCATTTTCCGGCGCGACACCAAGGGAGAGGAAATGATCTACCCGTATTATGGCAACGAGCAGGAGCTGAGGAAGCACAACATCAAACGATCACTAGATGGCTGGAACGATGTTTCGAGTAACGTCATGAGCTCGGTCAAAAGCAGCATTTACAATATAGTAGTGGAAGGAGGGAGAAAACGCAGAGAACTGGATGAGATGCAGATCAAAGGGTACGTATGTCACACCTGAGCCCTCGTCTGCTTTAAAAATATTTCTGAATAAACAAATCATGCTTTTGATTTCCATCAGCTCGGTGGTATACTTGGAGATAGACAACCGCCAGTGCTACCAGCAAACCTCAGAGTGCTTCCAGAGCGCCAACGATGTGGCGGCTTTCCTCGGAGCCATGGCTTCCAGCGGCAATTTGAATATGCCGTACGTCATCGAGGCCGTCACAAGTGAGTGTCTGGCACGAGCATTGTCGTGTGCCTCACGTCTTCCCATAATGCCCTTAATCAAGACTAGGCCTCCCATCTTACTGCATGTATTCAGTAGCAACCCCCCTCCCCAACCTTTAACCCCGCCGCCTCCTACCGCGGATTACAGGGATCACTTTGAAGTTTGCGTTTCTTCCTTATAACAATGAAGCAAATGTTCTTTGTGCATTAGACAGACTAAACAATCAATGCGGCAGTCTGAGGGCAGATCCACTGGCTCCAGGCA
Organism: Opsariichthys bidens; assembly: GCA_037194245.1. Taxonomy (NCBI): domain Eukaryota; kingdom Metazoa; phylum Chordata; class Actinopteri; order Cypriniformes; family Xenocyprididae; genus Opsariichthys; species Opsariichthys bidens. The sequence continues at coordinate 2,762,156 of CM074283.1, read as the reverse complement.
CCGAAAATAGCTAATTGATGCAAATCATGTCAACTCGTTTGGCCCAACAAGACGCTCTCACGTACATGCATATAACCCATACATGGCATGAATCAAAAATGATCGGGGCTGCTGCAACCTTAACCTTGTTGAATGTACCAGGACTTAATGCATCTCCAAGGGTTTAGGTGAGCAGAGTTTATCATTTCAAAATCGTTAGTGGAGAGAGCTTGAAAAAAAAAAAAAAAGAGAGAGAGGAGAAAAATTGATCGGGAGTGTGCTAGAAGTTGGGAGTCTTTGTTATCTCGAAAATCCTAATAAATCCTTCGTCTTTACAGCTTAAAGTGTGCGCGGTAATTTGAAGTTCATTAATCCCTCCCTTTTTTTTCCCTTAAAGAAGAACGGGTAAAGTTGTCTCCTGGTACCCTGGGCTGAGAAAGGGGAGAGGAGGTGTTCTTTCTTTTCTCTTTTTTCTGTCCTCCTCCTTTTTCTTATTTGCCAGCTCCTTCTTTTTGATGAGAGGCGGTTAGCAATTCTGATTACCACGAACGCGTGCCTCGCACTAGTTTGTCCGTCCATCTCTGGCAATTTGTGGCTCATCATTGGGTGAGGAACATATTCCCTTCTGTGGGTCTGACATGTCAACTGTGCTTTCTGTGGCAGGTAAGATTGATGGACCGTCGCCCATAGAGCTCTATCCCGTCTACGTGGTTCTGGCCGGACTGGCGCTGCTGGCCTTTGTCGCCGTGGGAATGGTCGCTTCCCGTAAACGCCGCCGCGAACACGGTCAACTCTGGTTTCCGGAGGGTTTCAAGACCAGCGAGCCCAGCAAGAAGAAGAGAAGGGAGCCGGTCGGCGAAGACTCTGTTGGTCTGAGGTGAGTTTGCCGCGTCGTCCTCGGATGTCACGTTCGTTTGAACTTCATTTTTAATTTAACTGAGTAGTTCTAGGAAGAAAGTGGAGGCTGATCATCATTGATGGCTTTTGGTGTTGGAGCACAGTCTTTAAAATAGTTTTGCTGAGATGTGGTAAAGTGCTAAAAAAGTTATTTCGAGCATGTCTGATGGGCTATTTTGCTGAAAACAGGCCACTTAAGAACTGTTCAGACATTTCATTAATGGATGACAACCAGAATGAATGGGGAGAAGAGGAACCATCAGACACCAAACGTTTCAGGGTGAGCAGAGCAACACTTCTCACTGGCGAAAGCGCTAACATCAAAAAAATAGTTTACATGCATTAATTAATACAGTTAATTAAAACATCTTTTTGAATTTGTGAATGTCTCATTCTCCTCTTTTAGTCTGAGGAGCAGGCGATTCTTGATTTAGATGATCAGCCAGATCACCGGCAGTGGACGCAGCAGCACTTGGATGCAGCTGATCTGCGCATCCCATCCATTGCTCCTACACCCCCTCAGGGCGAGATAGAGAGCGACTGCATGGACGTCAATGCCCGAGGACCAGGTTAGGCATTTTTGGATGATTTTTTGTATTTTTTTCCCCCTATGTAGTAATGATTTTGTTATTGGCTATTGTATTGCTGATTTATAATGAAATGTTATTTATTCAAATTTAAATATTTTATACATTTATTTATTATTATTATATAATTTGATATATAGAAGCTTTCTATTTCAGATCAACGCTATTTCTTTTGAACTCTCTATTCATCAAAGAATCCTGAAAAAAGTGCACCGTTTCCAGCATTGATAATAATAATAAATGTTTTTAATAATAAAAATAATAAATGTAATAAATAAACTATATTTTAAAATATATTCAAATAGAAAACAGTTATTTTAAATTGTAACAACATTTCACAATATTACAATATTTACACAAAAAATAGTAATATTTTTTGGTATGTTTAATCAAGTGAATGCAGCCTTGGTGAGCATAAGAGAGTTCTTTTAAAAATATACACGTTATATAAAATAACTGGTAGATTTTTGCTGATTATTGAACATTTTACAAGCTCATATCTGTGCAGGCTCATTTAACAAACATACGTGGATATATACATTCTAATTTTTTTCTGAGAACTCAACCTGCATAGAAGGCATTCTTTTCTTATGTATTACACCTGTTCCTCGGTTTGCACATAGTATGTTTGCGCACTGTCGAGTGCTGGGATGAGGAACTGAATTGAGCTCTAAGTAGGAGTTAATGCCCAGGGCCCTGTGGGAAAAGGAATCCACTTCAAAGGCTCTGACTGAAAGCTGTAAACCCTGAGGACTGAGCACATTTTTACCAGTCTTAACGATTCATCCTGTGATATTCTGCTTACATGTGTTTTGTTAATTAAAACTCTTTATGAAACGCTCTCTCTTTCTATAACCACCAATATATCCCTGACAACACTTAAGATAAAGGCAGAAAGAATGTTGCTTTAAGTCAAAGGCAACATTCTTTTGGTATCTCTTTGCAAGCCGTTTTTCCTTTTTTCCTCTTTTTGTGGATTGATGTTTTTAAATCGACCAAATCAGGCCTGATTTGGGAATAGCTATCCTTTTGAAGCCGAGAAACCCCTGTCGAAGTCAGCAAAGAAAGCAGCTTCACAGAGGTGATAAGACTCTGTTTTACCAGCGGTTAAAATTTCAAAGTGTGGCCGGCATCCCCGAGCTTTACCAAACCGTCACTCTTTATTACAATCCATTATCGAAGCGATCTAGGGTGATTCGCGAAGACAATGCGTCCAATCCAACTTCGATTTGTTTGTTTCTTTGCCTTTGCTTTGGTCCACCACTTTAAGGATTGCCGTTAGACTAGTCCTACTCAAAAGAAAGATGGAGTTTCATTTGTCTCAGGGTTTTCTCTTCTAACTGTTTAGTAGAAATAACAATGAAAACTGGGCATTTTATACATTAAAATAAATTCTCAAGATGGTCTTTATGGAATGTAGAATTTTAATAGTAGTATAAAGCATCAGTTGCATAAATAAAAGTTATATAGGTCATTTTCTTTTTCCTCTCTAGATGGCTTTACTCCCCTCATGATCGCATCCTGTAGTGGAGGAGGGCTAGAAACAGGGAACAGCGAGGAAGAGGAGGATGCTTCAGCAAACGTCATCAACGACTTTATCTACCAAGGTGCCAATCTTCACAACCAGACAGACCGTACGGGTGAGACGGCTCTACACCTGGCTGCCCGCTATGCCCGCTCAGATGCTGCCAAAAGGCTCCTGGAGGCTAGTGCAGATGCCAACATCCAGGACAATATGGGACGGACTCCATTACACGCTGCTGTGGCTGCAGATGCACAAGGAGTCTTCCAGGTATATGAACCAGGACTGCATAAGTGTGTAAATACAGTATAAATTAATATTCTGTATTTCCATCGACTGATGATTATCTCCGTTTTCCTTTCCTTTTGTCCCTCATGCAGATTTTGATACGGAACCGTGCCACAGACCTAGATGCCCGCATGCATGATGGCACCACACCTCTGATACTGGCAGCAAGACTGGCGGTTGAGGGCATGGTGGAGGAACTCATCAACTGCCATGCTGACGTCAATGCCATTGATGATTTTGGTATGACTATTACACTGCCTTACTTAATTCATTCACTTGGATGTGGCATACAATCCCAGTCAAAATGCATGTTATTTATGCTTCTTATCTTCTGATCTGATTCTGATCTGAAGGTTAATTTTAAAAATTATTTTTTGCTGATAAAGAACAATTGTGTAAATTAGCAATATTTATCAGACCGATAAATTACCGGCCGGTATGGGTGAAAAGGACGTCATTTTTATCTCTCCAATAAATAAATGAAATCCGATAACTAGATCCGATGAAGTACCCCGGCTGGTTGATCAATCAGTCTCATTTATCCTGAGATTCATCCCCATGACGTCGTTATCTGTGAACACTTCGCCGGTCTGGAAGTTTTTCTCGGTGGCAGCGAACGACAATGCCATTTGCGAAGCATGTTTAGCAAGGATTCAGAGAAGAGGAAAAAAGGCATCAAGTTTTAACACAACAAATCTTATACTTCACATGAAAGGTCATCATCGCAGCGAAGCTGTAATAGTGGCCGTTCACATATCGCGTCTAAAAACGTGTGCAAAACTTGTGCAAAGCACAGCCGCGCCGTTTTCTCCTTCTTTCCAAAGCACTTGCGCTCCCGTGGCGTCTGTTCATGGTTGCATACCAACGACAAGGGAGCGCAAATGATTTGGAAAGTAGGAGAAAGTGGCGCGGCTGTGCTTTGCATGCGTTTTTAGACACGATGTGTGAATATGAAGCAGCCGTGGCAGCAGTTACTAGCACTAAGTCTAAAACACAGAGCGTCGATGTCTCCATTCAGTAGGCACGTTTTCCAGAGACAGAGAAGAGAACTATATCAAAACTATATAATTTCAGAGAAATCTCAACTATGCCCTTTTCTCTTTTTGTTGAGCATGCACTTTTGTTGTCAATTTTTTTTTTCCGAGGTTGACAAATGTTCATGCATTTTATTTATGTATTTGAAAAACGTGGCTTAGTCTATATGCCTTCCTCATCCTCATGTACTAAATGGTGAATAGATGCATTTCTTTGTTATGCATGAAATGTTTGAATATAAATTTGTTGTTAAGTGCAGATAAACCTAGTTCTGTCATAGTTCTGTGAAACCCTTTCTGTCACCAAGTATCGTGGTGCCTTACACAAAAAATAAAAACATTTGACTGATGTTTGCTATGATAGTTAGGCCAGGGCTACTAAAATATCAGTTTCATCAGTGCATCTTAGATTTTCTATTCTCCTGGGTGCACAAACTGCAGATTATATGGAAATTATAATATTAAAATATGAACTAATTGGCTATCGGTATCTGTATTGATATTGGAAATGAGAAACACTTATTTATCAGTAACAATTTTTCATCCCTAGTGTAAATAAATAATACACACAAACATTATTGAAAATTCTGCTTTGCCATCTCAGAAATAAATGAACTGTACAAGTATTTTAAATTAAGTAATATTTCAAAATATTACAGCTTTTACTATACTTTTGATCAAATAAATGCAGCCTTGGTGATGATAAGAGAATTCCCCCAAACCCCAAACTTTAGGTTTTACATAATTAATGTTTTTTTTTCTTTTGTCTCTTAATTTTGCTGACTTAACCATATTCTAAAATGTGGAAAAAGATAATAATTAAAGTTGAGTCCAAATATTTGACTGTTAATGTATATTCTATGGCAAGATAAATGTCAGATTTATTGCTATTGTATGTTGTTTTTCTCAGTGAGCACATGCTGTAGCAATTTCTGTTTGTGCTCCAGGTAAATCCGCTCTTCACTGGGCAGCAGCTGTGAACAACGTAGATGCGGCGATGGTGTTGCTTAAGAATGGAGCAAATAAAGACATGCAGAACAACAAGGTGAGCAGCACTTGATTTTCTAAATCAAAAATAATGCTTTGTGTTATCAAACACATTCATTAACTTCATAGTACGAAACCATTGTCTTTTTCAAAATGATTTCGGCTTACCAATTATTTTCCCATGTTCAGGAGGAGACTCCTCTATTTTTGGCAGCAAGAGAAGGAAGTTACGAGACTGCTAAAGTTCTGCTCGAGCATTTTGCTAATCGGGAGATCACAGACCATATGGATCGGCTCCCTCGGGACATTGCTCAGGATAGAATGCATCACGACATTGTGCGGCTCATCGACGAGTATAACCTGGTCCGCAGCCCTCCCATGCACAGCGCCCCCCTCTGCACCACCCTCTCCCCACCTCTCTGCTCTCCCAACGCCTTCATGGGCAGCATGAAGCCCTCCATACAAAGTAAGAAGCCCCGCAAGCCGAGCGCAAAAGGCATCGGTTGCAAGGATGGCAAAGATATGAAAGTCAAGAAGAAGAAGGCACACGACGGAAAGGGAAATTTGCTAGACAGCTCGGCTGTGCTCTCGCCGGTGGATTCCTTGGAGTCGCCCCACGGGTACATATCTGACGTCGCCTCCCCACCTCTATTGACGTCGCCCTTCCAGCAGTCGCCCTCGATGTCACTCAATCACTTACAAGGCATCTCAGATACCCACATGGGCGTCAACCATCTGGGCATGGGCAACAAACAGGACCTGGCCCACATACAGTTCGATCCGTTACCCCCACGTCTCAGCCATCTGCCGGTGGGCGGCTCTAACGGTTCAAACGTCATGAACGGCCAATGCGAATGGCTCGGACGGATGCACAACAGTATGGGTTCGCAAAGTCAATTTGGAGCCATGAGGAATGCCTCAGGTCAGGCCAACCTTCACCAATCCGGCATGATGACGTCTCTCCACAATGGTCGCCCCTCTACCCTGTCTCAGATGATGAACTATCAAAGCCTGCAGAACGCGCACCTCACCACGCAGCCGCATCTATTGCAGCAGATGCAGCAGAACATGCAACAGAGACCGCAGCAGACAGGCGTCCAGCTGCAGCACCAGAGCTCGAATCCACCCAGTGGCGTGAGCCAGAACTTCATCGGCAATGAGCTGGGTGGCCCGGAGCTCCAGCAGAGCTCAGGGAACAGCATGCCCATCCACACGATAATCCCCCAGGAGACCCAGTTGCTGAACCCGTCCTCTCTGGGCCCCAGCATGGCGGGCACGCAGTTCCTGACGCCACCATCCCAGCACAGCTACTCGGCCCCCTTGGACCCCAACACCCCCAGCCACCAACTCCAAGGGCCTGACCACCCTTTCCTCACACCATCTCCAGGTTCACCGGACCAGTGGTCCAGCTCGTCACCCCATTCCAACATGTCTGACTGGTCTGAGGGCATTTCCAGCCCTCCTACCAGCATGCAGTCGCAAATCGGACACATACCGGAGCAGTTTAAATAGAACAATAATAATAAAAAAAAAAAACATGTAAAGCACACTCCATAAGCCTACTTACTGAAGGGTCATTAATACGCCTCTTGTACTAACCATATATATTTTTTTTAATTTATTGATATTTTTGTTATTTATGCGTTTTTTCCACCATTTATTTTTACATTTGGGCAAAGGAAATTATCTTAAAAATAATAAAGAAGGATTTTTTTTCTAATGTAATGCTATTGACCACAATACACTGTACTCAAATGTACACACTGGGTATTTATTGGTCTTAAAATATGCCTTTTTATTTCAGTTGGTCATTTTTTTTTTTTAAATAAATAAATAAAATTGATTTGTCACACCTAATATTGTATAAATTTGTAAAAAAAAACAAACAAAAACAAAACAAGTTATTGTACGGGCATTTTAGAGGGCACGTTTTTATACAACAAACTTCAGTGTTAAAGTAGAATCGAGTTGTTTGAAACAAGCTGCTTTTCCGTTATTAGAAGACGAATGATTGAATTTGTTACATGTTTTGTCTGATATTTGTTTTGGTTAGGTTCTCATTTTTTTCACGTATTTGTTACAATGTTTATACTACAAGCAAGTAGTGGTTTTATAATTGAACATTTGTATAGTTAAATAATCAAAGTGATTTTGCTCTCTCTTTTTCTTTCTTTCTCTCTTTCTTGTATATTAAATTACTGCAAAAAAGCAGATTTCTAAATGTCCACTGTGAATGTGGATGTGAAAGTGAGGATCTGAGCTACTTACAGGAAATATTTGATATGTACCTGTATAAAACAGGTGCCAATATCAAGTGCTCTGTATCTTTCCTGGTCACGTGACCAAAAGTGTCTGGGGTTTTATGGAGGTGTTTCAAATTGAACTTCTCTTTACTGTACTTCCAGTTTTATATCTTCGTTTGAGCCTATGGCTAATGTAAATAGATATATTGTGTGCGTTTGTCGTGTAAACAGGATTTTGTTTCAGAAATCTTAAGTGTGCCATGGAAATTTGAAATATTTTAATGCTAAGTAGTTATGTTTTCTATTATACGCAGAACGTATATATATATTTTTCTCAGTATCACTGGGGTAGAGACAAATATAAGAAATGTATACACACAAACGACTAGAGGATATGCCATATAAAATAACACAATTAGATGATTTATGGCTCACTATTTATTGACCACCAATAGTTTTCCCCAAAATCACAAAAACCAAGTGAAAAGGTCCCCATGAAGGGTTGTGGTGGTGTCATATATTCTACTTGAGAGTTCATCAGATGTGAACAGCATTGAGTGTACAATATCTGTAAATGTTCCCCATCTGCTCATGTGTAGTTTACATGCAGAGGATTTTCTGTCCGTTCTACTATCTGTACAAGTTTCTTTTAAGAATAAAAGATGCCAATGTGTATTCAGATTTCAGTCTTCTTGTATTTGTCTTTTTTGTCTCTCTTAACACTTTCCTTTATGGCCCATTTAGATTATTTATCCAGAATTTTTCATTTTTCCACAAATCAGCTTGATTAATATCAAAGGTTAAAGCAACTCAAAACAGATACTGATGAAGCTGACAGAGCAACGCCAAGCTGCGTTTGAATATCAGAGTAATATAGTACAACTTTCTTTCTTTTTTTGGACTATAGTGAATGTTCCTCACGCCTGCAGCGCCATCTGCTGAAGTGCAGTGATTCTCAACAGCGCCATCTGCTGCTCAGAGGATAAGTGCGTGTATTGCAGTCAACGCATATACACTAAACTAAAGTTCGTTTCCCAGCAGCGATGTTACTCAACTATGATCGCAAGTTCCATTGAATTCTATTAGTAACGACAGAACTTGCGATGATGGTTGGTTTTGGGAAACGCACTCCTGGGCTCTTGTCTATCAGCCTTCAAACTAAGGTCCAGTTTAAGTTTTGTGAGGCTCACTAAAACTTTGTTTTGGGCGCCACAACAAAACTCTTTGTGACTGCTGCAGTCAAACTAAGTCAAGAAAATTCTTTATTTGCTTTACATTTCATTCTTTTTGCACTGAATTATTCCAAATCCTTCAAATCTAGTGAGGGGGTCTCTCACAGTCCTTGGAATTAGGCGGGCTTGTGATGTCAGATTAAACTTTTGGGACCATCCTCTCAATATTCTTGAGGCACCTCTTCACAATACTAGAATTTCATTCATGTTTTTCCTGACTATAGCACCTACTCGGAAGTCGTGATAGTCTTTTCTACCCTATTGTGTTGTATATCCAAAATAAATGGCTTCTCTAACAAGAAAAAATGTGGGGACGGACTTGATTTAGTCCAGCAGGAATTGATTGGATCGTTGGATTGTTGTGGTTTGTTATGGCAGTAATCTCGTGTGATTGACAAGTTGCCCCGCCCTCACACCTGTGAATGCATCATTAGTGAAGAGATGTTATTGCAGGAGTGAGGGGAAGTTATTCTGATTATGAGGGCACATGATTTTTTTATTTATTTATTTTTTAAATAAATGTGCACGGAAAAATAATTTATGATCGATCCTGCAATATTCTATTAAAAAAAACAAATATTGTCAAATATTTTGATTTCATGGTGACTTTAACAATATCTGTCTTTTAACATTTCAGGCCCTTCCACTCTTGTTTCTTTATATTTGTTCCCATCTCATATGATACAACAACTTGTAATATAACCTGCAATATAAATATGACATGTGTATTATTATTAATTATTTTTATTTTACTAAATAATGTTTTTTTGTTGACCTTACTTAGATTCTCAAGTATTTGTCCAAAACTTGTTGTCCCAACTTATCCAAACTGAGTTATCTGAACAAACATTTTTACATTCAACAATGATGTACCAGTTCCCAGCATGCATTTCAGCTTGAAAAAAATGATGAGGTCATTAATTATTATTAAAACATGATTACTGCTTTCATTAACCGCCTTGATGTATGCTGCAGCTGCTGTTGTTGTCACTGTTATTTCCCAGCCAACACACCCATGTGGGACCCAGGTGGGTCTGATGTGGGTTGCCTAAGTGGGGCCCAGACAGTTTTGTCCTCGGTTTCCATGTAGGCCCTACATGTGTTAGCCCAGATGAAATGAACACTGCGCAGTGTGCACACCACAGGCTGTTAAATGTGACCTTGAATCAGTGTTGGAGTTAATGAGATAATGAAGTGATTGAGTGATGACTGAACATTAATGATGAACACCTGCTGTTAACAAGCCGAATCAATGAAGAAAAGATGAACAACAAGAACAGAAACAGCTTCAGCCAGTCTTAGATGAAATCAACTGAAGATAAAAGACATTCAATCTCGGAAGATCTGATTAATCAACTCCACAAACAGCATCACTTATTACTGACTTTATTTTCAAATGTTTACAGAAGCTCTTATTGAGAATTAACAGAGATTTAGATGTTGTTTTATTTGCTTATATTAAGCCTCAAGGATAAACTATATTCCTCTTTCAAAAGTGCCTCTTGCCTACGCTACACCAGTGCTATATACCAAAGGTTTTTTGTGGAATAAAGCCTGTTGTTTTAGCTGGTTTTGACAGTTTGGCTTCCTTTTCATGTCACCTCTAGGTACGTTATCGGCGGGATCATGCCTCGGGTAGACAGCTGCCCTACTTCCCCCTGCTGGAGGACCTGATCAGGGATGTGTGTGACGGTGCTGCACTGCTTACGGTGGTCCATTACTACTGCCCAGACCTGATGAAGCTTGATGGTAGAGTGAAATGACATTAGGGATACTAGACTGGTTAACTAGTCTAAAGGAGTTTTAGACTGGTGTGTAATGTCTTCACCACTAGCACCAAACATAATCAGGTTTCCCAAACACTCCTTCTGCCTCCCTACTCCCTCCTAAACGGCTTATTATAAGTAGACACCCCTCCAGAGTTGCGCCATTGGTTGAGCCAGTTGTTGCTGTCAGGCGGCTTAAGCAAACAGAACATATTTTGATGGTGCTACAGAGCTTACTTTAATGGAAAATCAACATGTGAAAAGAGAAAGTATTTTAACACATCCCATTCAAACCTGGTGCTGCACTTTATTTTAATTCTTTAAATCTGGACATATGAAATAATGGGCAGAAAAATCACTTTTTTGAAATGTAGAAGTTTTTTTGATGATAAGAAGATAAACGACAACAAAAAAACTAATTTATTTAATAATATATTATTATATTAAAAAAATTTATTTTCTTTTTTTTAATATCATATTTGATCATTCTTTTATGGCTCACAGTAATGACTCGTATAGTACAATGGTGAAAAAACATCTGATTTTTATTCTGAGGCCCAAACTGAGCAAAAATATGCAAATTAGTGCAATTGCTGGAAATTATGTGCTATAACAATGTTAGAATGTTGTTATAATTTTATAACAATATAGCAGACTTCTTACAAAGTAAACAGATTGTCACTATATCTCCTAATGATGTCTATAATAATTAATATTTAACCAAATATTAAAATGCCTAGTTTTAAGCTCTGTAGTTTTAATTTTGGGGGGGCAGAATATATAATGCAATGCAATACATTGATGATTGAGACATTTACAAATAAATATTTCTTGAAAGCCTGATGTGTTATATTTGATACTCAATTTTTTAGAAAAATCTGTTAAGTTAATCCCCATACATACATTTGAAGTTGCTTCGGTTGTAGTAGATTGTGTGCAACGGGTTTTTCAGCAAAGTTTTGGTAGTTGATAATAGAGGCCTTACAGTAGGTGTCTTGTAGTTTGTCTTTTTCATAATGTTTATTGACTAGGTTTATTCCCCCTTTATTCGCCTCTTGAGTTAAGTAACAATTCTCTGAAATGTTCTTTTCCAATACTTCAACTCCCAAGCAAATATTGACCTTGTTTGGATTCAGCCCTTGGTTTATCGTTCATGAATGTCAGAGCCTGCATGCCCCAGGATGGCTTGTTTGCAAACTTTGTTTTATGTTATCTGCAGATATCTGCTTGAAAGAGGTGACCTCAATAGCGGACAGCCTTTATAATATCCAGCTGCTGAAAGAGTTTGCCAATGAGTACCTTAACAAAAGCTTCTATTTGACTTTAGAAGACATGCTGTACGCACCTCCTGTGCTCAAGGTAAGTTATTCGGTTATGTATAATGCATCTCCTCATTAACCGGATGGTTCATGATTCTCTCACTGTTCGTTTTCTTCTGCAGCACAATGTCATGGTATTTATAGCGGAGCTCTTCTGGTGGTTTGAGATTGTCAAGCCTGAATTTGTCCAGCCGAGAGATGTCCAGGAATTTAAAGATGGTGAAGTTTTTTTTATTTTGGGCTATACATTTGTCTATACAAGGTGTTGATTTGGGTGTTCTACCTTTTTTGCTGACATCTGATTTTTTTTTTCTTAAATCAATAAAGTTAGCATGAAGCCTCTACCAATATCCTCAAATTTTGGCTATTGTAATAGTAATATGACTTGCATTATAATAATATTCTCATTGCAGCAAGAGCAATGACTCAGCCCAAGAGTGCCAGGCCTACTGTGCCCATCTCCAACGCCACCAAACGGAGCTTCCTGGTGTCTCCCGGTGTGGTTGATCCAGCTCTTCCAGTCCAGAGCAGCCCGGAAGTTTGTAACAGGTACTTCCTGCACCCTGAAGAATCTGAGCCTCTGTAAATGCTTCATGGTTTTGTCTCTGTTTGATGTGTAAAATCTTTCTTTTTGGTAGTTGTGGGTGTAAATGTCAGTGATCTGTTTGAAAGCTGTTTTAATGTAAAAAATATGCCTTGTTCTTTCTCAGATTTCTTTCGAAATAAACTCTCTTATAATTAACATTACCTAACTAAAACTATTTCACCAGCCAGACTACTATTACTTCAGCTACCGGAGTAGAAAAACGCCATATAAAATCTCTAATGCAGAAGAGTTAATTTCTCTATTAGGCTGTTTCAAATTTGAGTAGGCCACATCTCAGAGGGTGTTTCATTTTATACAGTAACTAAAAACAGCAACAAAAAAAAATGTATTACATTTCTGGCCAACTGTGTCAGGGTGATGCGTATTTAGTGATCTAGAAGCATTACTGTTATTTTTCTGTCATGTTTTCCTGGGAAAACAAACTGAAGATAAGCTTGAGATAATTTTATGTTGTAATTGGGAATCGGTCCAACACTCTATTAGTCAATTAGTGAGGCCAAAATTAGACTAATACTTTTTGTGTGTTTGTGCTTTAACTTGCTGACAAAGTTTAATCTGTTTCTGGATCGCTTTTCAATGCACAAGCAGATTGCATCACATAGTTCTGCACATCCCTAGTCATGATGATCATGATGATTCACACCTGAATCCTATTGTCTCATAACGTCTTTTGCCCTGTCATGTTGTGCCTGTGTTTTTAGGCAAGCTGAGACAGTACTGCATTGCCCTGCCTAACTTAAAAGAATTTTAAGAAGTTACTGTGCTTACTTTTATTTCACAGGCAATGTAAAAATACAAGCTACTCTAACATAAAAGGCATTTTAATGTCATGCTAGTGCCATTAATGTAGCTCTGTAATTGTAGCACTGTTTTAAATGGTCTTTTTAAGTCAAGTCAAGTCAAGTCATCTTTATTTATATAGCGCTTTTTACAATGCAAATTGTGGCAAAGCAGCTTTACATTAATAAGAAAATGGTGTCATTGTGCAGCTTATTCTATATATTTGTAGTGGCTATTTGTCCATAAACTTAAACAAAACAAACAATATCAAACTTCTCAAATGGCCACTGAGGCAACGTCATGGGTTGGGCTTTACGCAGGTTTAGAGGTACCAAAGTGAATTAATGTCCATAGCAAAGATGAGTTTGAGGAAGTTTATTTACACATTATAAGCAAGCTCACAGACATTTTCTGCTGCCTCTCTTACGCTGGTAAAAAACCATATGCCCTCGTTGCCCAAGGTCCCTCCCACCTTGACCTATTTATGCAAATTAACATAACACCATGTGACCAATTAAACAATAATATAAATAAACAAAAAATAAGCATAAATACAAAAAATAAAACAAATTACTTTAACAAGAAAAGAAAGAAAATAAATTAGGCTATAAATTAACTTAAGCCTAAAATAAACAAAGTGAAAAATAGCTCCAACATCCCAGCCCCTAATTGGAACAGTACCTTACCCACAATTAACCTTAGCTTTAGCACAAAGGAGCTATTTACTAATTATAACCTAAACATTAAGCTAGAATCTTTGCCTCTTCGGATTCTCCATGCCTGAAAAAAAAAAACAAAATAGATGGAAGACAGAGATAGGAGAGAGAATGAGCAGTTAATTGTTAGCCTCCAAGAGAAGACAGAGCTTGGTTATTGGTCTGTCCAGGATGCTGATCTTCGTTTGAACCTTCACAGAGCGAACCAGTCCTCTGGAGTCAGCTGTGGTGCTTAGAACTCTGCCCATCATCCAGGAGCCTCTTGGAGCTGTGGCATCAGCGATTACAACAATATCTCCTGTAATGAAGTTTCTTCTTTGCCTTGTCCATGTTTGCCTTTCTTGCATTACAAGCAGATACTCTGCTGTCCACCTTTTCCAGAAAAGCTCCGCAACGTACTGCACTTGTCTCCATCTCCTCTTAATGTATAGGTCAGATTTTTCGAACAGGCCAAATGGCAGAATAGGCTTGCCTTTTAGCAGGAGAATGTGATTTGGAGTGTGCGCTTCTAAGTCATTGGGATCTTCTGAAACCTTAGTTATTGGCCGGTCATTGAGTATCGCTTCTACCTCACAAAACAATGTTTGCAGTCCTTCCTCGTCCAGCAGTTGATGTCCAACAACAGAGGTAAGAACACTGCGCACAGAGCGAATTAGACGCTCCCAAACGCCACCTTGGTGAGATGCAGCTGGAGTGTTAAAACTCCACATCACTCCTTCCTGCACAAAAGTCCTTTCAATTTTAGAGTGATTTAAAGCAGCCAGAGCCTGGCTCAGTTCCTTCTTCGCACCAACAAAATTTGTGCCGTTATCTGACCTTATACTTGTCACAGGTCCTCTTCTGCAGACAAATCTGCGCACGGCATTGATGCAGGAGTCTGTGTCGAGGGAGTGCGCCACCTCAAGGTGTATTGCGCGGCTGCTCATACAGGTAAATATCACCCCATATCGCTTCAGCACAGTTCTCCCTCTCCTCACATTCAGTGGTCCAAAATAGTCCACTCCCGCATTTGTAAAGGGTGCATTATCAGGCACAACTCGTTCCTCCGGTAAATCTGACATTTTTTGTTCTCCAAGTTTTCCTCTGTACCTTCTGCACACTGTACATTGTGAGATAATCTTCCTGGCCACAGAGTTGGCATTTATGATCCAATACTTCTGTCTCAATCTATGCAGCATGTGATTGCGTCCAGCATGTCCAAGCTGGTAATGGATGTGACGTAATATGAGCTGGGAAACATGCAGATCCTTTGACAGAACCACAGGATGTTTTACCTCCCACGGCAAGGCAGATTTAGACAGGCGTCCACCAACTCTGAGGATGCCATCTTTGATGAAGGGGTCGAGGCGATACAGAGGGCTGACTTTGGAAACAGTCTTTGGGTCATGTTTTAGTGAGGAAATTTCAGTGCTGAATCCTTGGTTTTGAGCGAACTGAATTATTGCCTTTTCGGCTTCCTCTAAGCGCTCTGGTGTCAAGCTGGATTTTCCAAGTGCGGCTTTGAATTTTTTAAGCTCCTTTTCCACATTTTCATTCTGCTTGACCACATATTTCTTTCTCTTTCGGCTCAAAAGTAAAAGTCTTTCTTTCAGCTCCAACAACCAGGCCACTGATGTTTTAAGCTTTCTCCAGGATGAAAAATAGTGAACGAGCTGACTGAGGGGACTGTCACTGTATATTGTAACAACATTCACTTTAAGTTCCCTTTTCACCTCTGCATCATCAGATGGAATGGAGGAGGAGTCCAAGTCGAGTTTTGGCCATTTGGTAGAAGGTAAGTGCAAAAAGTCTGGTCCTTTTAACCATTTTCCTTTCCCAAACTCCTGAGCTCTTAATCCTCGAGATGCTTCATCTGCAGGATTATCTTTGGTGTTTACATACCTCCACTGATCTTTGTCTGTGGCTTCTCTTATGGTGCTGACACGATTGGCAACATATGTGTGAAAGCGCTTTGTTTCATTGAAGATATATTTTAGAACAGTAGTGCTGTCAGTCCAAAAAAATGACCTTTGCAATGGCAACTGTAGCTCCTTCAACAGCATTGCGTTCACTCGAACAGCAAGCACAGCTGCAGCAAGCTCAAGGCGTGGGATGGTTAGTTGCTTTAGAGGAGCAACACGAGCCTTGCCCGTGATAAATGAAACATGCACGTTGTCAGCGCTCTCTCCAATCTCAAATATGAAACAGCGCCATATCCTGTTTGACTGGCGTCTGAAAAATTATGCAGTTCTGCTTTCACTTGTGTTCCAAAGTTCTTGGGTTTGATGCACCGTTCCACTTTAAATCCACTCATTTGCTGAAGTTCAGAGAGCCACTCAGACCAATGTCTGGAGACGGCACTGGGGACTGGCTCATCCCATTTGAAGTTCATTCTGCAAAGCTCCTGTAACAGAATCTTGGCAGGAATTATAAAAGGAGACAGAAAACCCAGCGGGTCATAAAGAGAGCTCACCACAGAGAGGATGCCCCTCCTGGTGTGTGGACGTTCCTGCACTGCAGTCCTGAAGCTAAACGTATCTCCTTGAACACACCATTGCATCCCCAGAGCTCTTTCCACAGGAAGCTGGTCCCTGTCCAAATCCATGTTCTCCAAACCCATGGCTCTGATGTTACTGGGAATAAGTACAAACACATTTGGACTATTTGTGACCCACTTTTGGAGATGGAAGCCGCCTCTTTTACAGAGAGATGTTAGTCCATGTATGAGCTTCACTGCATCTTCCTCTGTCACAGTGGACTTAAGACAGTCATCCACGTAGAAATTTGTTTTGACTGTGCTGAGGACATCGGGTGAGTATTGCAGTGCATTATCCTCAGCAGTTCTTCTCAGTGCATAGTTTGAACAGCTTGGAGAGGATACAGCTCCAAACAAATGCACACACATCCTGTATTCCTCTGGCTCCGTTGTAACATCTCCATTGGGCCACCATAAAAAGCGCAAGAAGTTAACATGCTTATACGGGACCCGGACCTGATGGAACATGGCGTTGATATCAGCCATAACAGCGATGGGCTCTTCTCTAAACCGGAGGAGAACACCAATTAGCGTGTTAGTGAAGTCTGGGCCCTGCAGGAGCTGGCTGTTCAATGATGTACCTTTGTAAGTACAGCCACAATCGAACACAACACGCAACTTTCCTTTGGTTGGATGATGTACACCATGGTGGGGAATATACCACACCTTTCCTTGTTTTGGAGTGGGCTCATTTGTGGGAACCTTTTCTGCATATCCTTGCTCCAACATGTTGTTGAGGAAATCAAGATATTGAGCTTTGAATGAAACATCTCTATTAAATCTCCTCTTCAAGCTTTGGAGTCTTTGTAATGCAATGCAGCGATTATTTGGCAAAACAGGATCTTCAACTCTGAAAGGTAAGTCAATATAATAATGTTCATTGATAAGCACTGTTGTATCCTTCACGATTTTCATGAATTTAATGTCTTTTCTTGACATCTCAAGTTGTTCATCATTTGTTCTTTCAGTAAAGTCATGATTATACTGCTGCATCAACATATTTTCCAAGCGCTCCACAGATATGTGATTAGCAGTTACAACGGTGCATCCTGACTTGACACCAGCACCTCCAGAGTCTCCAGCACGAAGAGGCCCGTTTATGACCCAGCCAACTCTGGTCCTCACTGCATACGGTCCACCGCATTGACTGTTTATTAGTTCCCATGGCTCCAAAACTTTGGGAGAGTCAGTTCCAATGAGCAAGTCCACATCTGCATCTACTTCCTGTAGCATAATGCCACTCAAATACGCCCATTTGGCAACATCATCCTGACATGGCACATTGACTTTAGATACAGGCATTTTTGTTTGCGTCAGAACAGATGGCAGCTCAATAAAGTCCTCGGTGTCAAAACCAGACACCTCCAGACCAGTTATGACGGTAGTATTAATGGTTCTAGTCTGCCCCATTGTCCTCAATAGTATATTACAATTTTTGCCTGACACTCCCAGCCTTTCAGCCATACTTGTAGTGCAGAAGGTACCAGAGCTCCCAGGGTCCAGGAAAGCGTAAGTGTGCACAACTTTATTACTTTTCTGACTTTTCACCTGCACAGCCACAATGGAGAAAACAGCAGTATCCTCTTCACCAGCCCCAACATGACCACAAGTCTGCTGCTGTCCAGATACAGTGCTCACAGTTTCTTTGGAGGTTACCCTTGTAGTATCCTCCTTCTCCACATGCAGGACAGATGGGTGCTTCCTGTGACATACTTCACAATCCAAACGATTCCTACAATCTTTGCTTGTGTGTCCATATTTCAAGCACCCAAAACAAACACCTTTCTCCTTTAAAAAGTGAATCTTGTCCTGTTGTGTCTTTTTTCTAAACTGAAAGCATTTTTCCAGAGTGTGATTGGTGAGATAGCAGAACAGACATTTGAGCTGGTTACTGTGAGCAGTTACATTTTCCTTTTCTTTATGTCCATCCTTTATTGCATTGATGCTGGTGGCAAAGGTACCGCTTTTCCTTTTCTGCTTAACTTGAATGGATAGCTTTGTGTGGCTGGCTGGGGGAACATCATTAATATTTCCAAACAGCGGGTCTGAAACAATTTTGACTTGTTTTTCAATAAAGTTTACAAAATCAACAAACACTGCTCTGCTTCCAGTTTGTTCCAGTATGTCACATGCCAAATTTCTCCACTTTTCCCTCAGCTTATATGGGAGTTTCATTAGGATTGTCCTGAGGTTAGCTGGCATGTCCAACTCCTTCATGTACTTTATATGATGTACTACATTGGCGCAACCTCGAAGGAACAAAGCAAATGACTGCAGAGCGTTAACATCCTCAGGTTTTATTGAGGGCCAGTTGTTAATTTTGTCCATATAAGCAGAGGAGATTTTGTGTTCACTTCCAAAATGTTCAATCAAAAGTGTTTTCGCTCTTTGGTAACCTGGTTCAGAGGGCAGATGCTGACAACTTCTCACAATGTCTCTTGGTTGCCCCCTAGTGTACTGTTCTAGGAAGTACAAACAATCACTGAAATTTTTAGTTTTATCCTCAATACAATTTTCAAAGGCTCTGAGAAAAGATTTGAAATACAGGGGATCACCATCAAATACAGGTATATTTCTCATAGGCAGAGCAGAGGCTGTATTTTGTTGAACCAACAAGGCAGTAATTTCATTTTGACGCTGCATGATGTTCATAATGTCTGGAGAATTGATGGATTGATTATTGTCATGAGCATTTTGCAAACCCAGTGCTTGTATACTTTTTCTTTGAGAAACAGGAATGACATTAGGTATAGATGGTTGCATTACAACATGTTTAGGTTCAACACCAACACGGACAGAATTTAATAAGCGACTGGAGGGAGGTTCGGAATTTGTATTGGTGGGCATGAAACGTTCAGCATTTGGATTTAATTCATATGTCCCTTGAGTTTCTAACCTTTCCAAGTAAGAGTTCATGCCATCTGATGGGTTAGATGCACATCTTGACACTTTAGAGCCACATTTTGAGCTTGCTTTCAGAACCTCCAATTTAGCATTTGTCACCTTTAATTCTGCCTCCAGAGCAAGTTGTTCCTTTTCTCTCCTTAAATGTTCCCGTTTCTTCCGTAATTCCTCCTGTTCAAGTATTATTTGTTCCTCCTGCGCCTCCAAACCGTGCTTTTGTTTTAAAGCAGCCATGCGCTCTTGTAATGCTGACTTCTCTGCTTGCGCTAATATTTTTGCAGATGCACTGGATGAAGTCCTTGACAGTTTAGAGACAGCCTTTGAGCGCGCTGCAGAACCTTTATTGGATACACTGTCCCCAGGCCCAATATCAGTTTGATTTTCGGGTGGCTTGATTGGAAGTTCATATGAATGGCCTGTATTTGATAACCACCCTTTGGCATCATCAATAAAGTTTGAAAAACAATTTTCCTTTTGTTCAAAATATTTATTTTGTTTTTCCTTTTCATCCTGAGGTATGTTCAGTGAAACAAATGACAAATGATGTTGTTTTGCCTCATCAACACAAGTTATCATTTGATCCAAAAGAGACTTCACTGCATCAATATTGTCTGCAGAATGCATCAATTTATCCATTTGATTCATGTACGATTTGGCTCGTCTGCATTTCGTCGATCTCTTTTCCTGACACGTTTGTATGAAAAACATCATTCCTTTATCGGTGAAAATTGTGCGGCTTCTTGTGGAAATAAGCGCCGTGTCACTTGTGGCTTTGGCCGCTACGTCAGACATTTTACTATATATTGATGTTGGTAATGCGCACACACAGTTTTTTTTGCAAAGGTTGAATGAAGCACGTACCTTGCGGAACTTTGTTTGCAGCGGTGGTTGCCTTTGCGCACGGAGTTGTATGCGCGCAGTGTGTTTGTTGTTGCGCGCGGCCGTGCGCGTCACCTGTGAAGGCTTTGGGCCCTCGCGAATCCAAATTGCAACAAATATCAATCCTCCACTCCGTAAGTGCAGCTCCAGCCCTCCAGTAGCGTCACCGTTATCCAGTACGGTGTCCAGGGAAGCTTTACACTGTCGGATGGGTCGTTGATGTTTGTGCTGTATCCAGCCCACGCCTCCGCCGGCGTTGAGTTTGTCTCCCGCATCCAGGTGAGTAATCCACTTTCGAAAAGGTAATCCAGCAAACAACGAGTCCAATTTCCACGTAAACCAACGATATACATCCAGGGGCGGTTTTTTACTTATTGTAGTGGCTATTTGTCCATAAACTTAAACAAAACAAACAATATCAAACTTCTCAAATGGCCACTGAGGCAACGTCATGGGTTGGGCTTTACGCAGGTTTAGAGGTACCAAAGTGAATTAATGTCCATAGCAAAGATGAGTTTGAGGAAGTTTATTTACACATTATAAGCAAGCTCACAGACATTTTCTGCTGCCTCTCTTACGCTGGTAAAAAAAAAACCATATGCCCTCGTTGCCCAAGGTCCCTCCCACCTTGACCTATTTATGCAAATTAACATAACACCATGTGACCAATTAAACAATAATATAAATAAACAAAAAATAAGCATAAATACAAAAAATAAAACAAATTACTTTAACAAGAAAAGAAAGAAAATAAATTAGGCTATAAATTAACTTAAGCCTAAAATAAACAAAGTGAAAAATAGCTCCAACAATATTATTGATTCATTCCGTTGCAAATATCAATAGTTATTAGTCTAGTTCATTTATGTATATCAGCACTGCAGAAAACAGTGACGTAATCGTCCGGCTCAGCTCAGTTTGTATACAACGGCGCCAATGCAGGCATATCAAAAACACTGCTGAATATCAAGCAAGTGTCCCCAACTTAAGCAAGCCAAAGGCAACAGCGGCAAGGAACCAAAACTCCAACAAATGGAGAAAAAAACCTCGGGAGAAACCAGGCTTAGTCGGGGGGCCAGTTCTCCTCTGGCCAACAGTGAACACTTGTCCGATACTCAGGCAGAGTTACAGGTCATTAAACCGTTTTGGAATCGCAACAGTCAAAATATTTAATCTAGTTTAAGATCTTTTTGATCACGCCGGTATGGGACGGTTTGTTGGGATATGTGCCACTGGCTGATGAGTCGGTAAGGTCTTAACAAAGGATGAGCTAGTTAACACAGTCTCCGCCGACACCACAGGGCCACATTGCTGCCGCACACAGGCACAGGTTCCCCGTCCGACCCGGACACGGCCCAGATCCAGCCAATCACGTTAATTGGTAAACCTCGGGATAAGCAGAGAGACAAAAAGTTAGCGTAGACGCCATTCTTCTTCTGATGTACCGAGTACATCTGGTGTTATAGGAAGTGATTCCGGCTGACCTGATCTATGCAGCCTAACAATCCTTTAACGGATATGAAGACAAAAGTTTATAGTGCGTCATGTGTATGCCAAGTTAAATAGATGCGTTTTTAGTCTAGATTTAAACTGACAGAGTGTGTCTGCTTCCCGAACAATGCTAGGAAGATTGTTCCAGAGTTTAGGTGCCAAATAGGAAAAGGATCTACCGCCTGCGGTTGATTTTGATATTCTAGGTATTAACAACTGGCCAGAATTCTGAGATCGTAATAGACGCGAAGGACTATAATGCATTAAGAGCTCACTCAGGTACTGGGGAGCTAAGCCATTTAGTGCTTTGTAAGTAATTAGCAAGATTTTAAAATCTATACGATGTTTAATAGGGAGCCAGTGCAGTTTTGACAGAACAGGGCTAATATGTTCATATTTCCTGGTTCTAGTAAGGACTCTAGCAGCTGCGTTTTGGACCAGCTGTAATTTGTTTATCACGCAAGCAGGGCAACCACCCAATAGAGCGTTACAGTAATCTAGTCTCGAGGTCATAAACGCATGAACTAGCTGTTCCGCATTTGTCATTGAGAGCATATGTCGCAATTTAGATATATTTTTAAGATGGAAGAATGCGGTTTTACATATGCTAGAAATGTGGCTTTCAAATGAAAGATTGGTATCAAAGAGCACACCCAGGTTCCTAACTGACGAAGATGACTTAACAGAGCAGCCATCAAGTGTTGGACAGTATTCTTGGTTTTTATGTGAAGTTTTTGGTCCAATAATTAGAATCTCTGTTTTTTCTGAGTTTAGTAGTAGGAAATTACAAGTCATCCAATTTTTTATATCAGCTACGCATTCTGTTAATTTTGAGAATTGGTAGGTTTCGTCAGGGCGTGAGGAAATATAGAGCTGAGTATCATCAGCGTAACAGTGAAAGCTAATGCCATGCTTCCTAATGACATCTCCCAAGGGTAGCATGTACAGAGTGAAAAGCAACGGTCCTAGAACTGAGCCTTGTGGTACTCCATATTTAACTTGTGATCGAAATGACATCTCTTCGTTTACTACTACAAACTGATAACGGTCAGATAAGTATGATTTGAACCATGCCAATGCAATTCCACTAATTCCAGCATAATTTTCTAGTCTATTCAAAAGAATATTGTGGTCGATTGTGTCAAAAGCAGCACTGAGGTCTTGTAACACTAATAGAGAGATACAACCATGATCTAATGATAAGAGCAAATCATTTGTAACTCTAATGAGAGCAGTCTCAGTACTATGGTATGGTCTAAATCCTGACTGGAAATCCTCACAGATACCATTTCTTTCCAAGTAGGAACTAAGCTGAGATGATACTGCCTTTTCTAGTATTTTTGACAGAAAAGGTAGATTGGAAATCGGTCTGTAATTGACTAATTCACCAGGATCAAGTTGTGGTTTTTTAATAAGAGGTTTGATAATAGCCTGCTTAAAATTTTTTGGTACGTAACCTAGTGATAAAGATGAATTAATGATCTTAAGAAGAGGATCTATGACCTCTGGAAGCATCTCTTTCAATAGCTTAGTCGGTATAGGGTCTAACATACATGTTGTAGATTTTGATGATTTAACAAGTTTAGACAATTCTTCCTTTCCTATAGCAGCGAATGAATGGAATTTTTCCTCAGGGATACAACAACCCACTGTCTGATGTGATACTGTAGTAGACAGTTGCATGGCTATAATTTTCTCTCTAATGTTGTCAATCTTGCAAGTAAAGAAGTTCATAAAGTCATTACTGCTGTGCTGTTTGGAAACATCAGAAGTTGAGGCTGTATTTCTTGTTAATTTAGCCACTGTATTAAATAAATACTTAGGGTTGTGTTTATTTTCTTCTAAAAGATTTGAAAAATAAGCAGATCTAGCGGTTTTTACAGCCTTTCTGTACTCCATCATTTTCTCTCTCCATGAAATCCGAAAAACTTCTAGTTTTGAATTCTTCCAGCTGCGCTCCAGTTTTCTGGCTGCTCTCTTAAGGGCCCGAGTGTGCTCGTTATACCATGGCGTTGGACTAATATCCTTAATCTTTTTTAAGCGCAAAGGAGCGACAGAGTCTAGAGTGTTCGAAAAGAGAGCGTCAATAGTTTCTGTTGCAACATCGAGTTCTTCTAAGCTGTCTGGTTTGCTAAGTTGATGAAACTGATCAGGAAGATTATTTATAAAGCAATTTTTAGTGGTAGAAGTGATGGTTCTAACATATTTATGGCAGACAGGCGGTTTTCCAGCCTTGGATAAATGTAGCACGCATGAGACTAGATAATGATCTGAGACGTCATCGCTCTGCTGCAGAATTTCAACGGCATCAATATCGATTCCATGTGACAATATTAGATCTAGAGTATGATTACGACAATGAGTTGGTCCTGACACGTGTTGTCTAACTCCAATAGAGCTTAGAATATCTGTTAGTGCCAATCCCAAAGCGTCTTTTTCATTATCTACATGTATATTAAAATCACCAACAATAAGGACTTTATCCACAGCCAGTACTAACTCCGATAGAAAATCAGCAAATTCTTTGATAAAATCTGTATGGTGCCCTGGTGGCCTGTATACAGTAGCCAACACAAATTTCAAATGAGATTTGTCACTTACATTATATAACGTTACATAGAGCACCATCACTTCAAAAGAGATATATTTGAAAGACTTTTGAGTAATACTGATGTAACGACTGAGACAAATCAGACACGAATATTTGTCATACTTAACAAATAATCTTTAAAAACTCACTCTAAGGTCTGGAACCCTCCCCCATGGACACCATCTGATAGGGTTTACGACCTTAAAGAATGTGCAGAGAATGTGACTCTGACTTCATTTTGGTTGAGAAGGACAAATAAACCGTTTTAATCCTATATATTCTATATATAACCACTCAAGAGATGTATAAACGTGTATCCAATTTTTCCCTCTCATAATTTTCCTTTTATAGGGTTTGACCTATGTATTAATTCTCTCTTTTGAACTTCTTGCATTAATGTTTCAGAGTTGCATATTATGACTAACTATAAATCACATGGGTAGCATGTTTGGTCTCTCTGGACTCCAATCTTCGCTCCCAATCTGTTAATTTACATTACATTTTGTTAACTCTGACACATCAAGTATAATAAGAATCTAGAGGGTGCTTCTCTCATCCATCCAATATGATGTCTTATGCAAATATCTTGCTAGAGAACAAAGGGTCGTAAAAGTTCCCTCCGAAGGAACAAATCCTTATTGGCTCAGTAACCTCCAGAAGGTGTGACATCTTCACACTTTAAAAATCCCTGATCACAAGATCATCCCCTCTTCTTCTTCTGGTACTGAGGAAAAGCTGTTGTGAAAATGACGCTGAGCTAGAAGTTCTGAAGACCCCCAAGTTTGTGCCAGGCTGCGGCCTTGTCTTTCCATTCACCAAAGATCCTCTGAATCCAACTGGTTCTCTCTCATCAAGACAACATCAACAAGATCAACGGAGCCTCTACAAATTGCATCAGGACAGTTTAATTCAAATGGGCGAGACATGCAAGTATCACACTTAGTCTCATTATTTGATACATCAAGTATCCTTACCCCTTTTAAAGAAGGGTGTGTTAGAACTAAACTGATGGTTTGCTCAAGGCTGTTGATCTGTTGACTTTCAAACAATGCTATATCTTGCTATCCTGTATTCTGCATCAGCTCTCTTTTTCTCGTGGTACACTGTATGGATGTATGTATGTGTGTGAATGTTAGAGTAGTTTAAGTGTTCAGTCTAGTTAATAAAGTCTTATGCATGTTACATGCGAAGTTGTCTATGTTTCATGCTCATATACGGGAGTCCCTAATCATGCAGATTTTGACTACGTGCTCTAAGTAGTACTGTAGAGTAAGAATGTCATTTCCCATAACCAGGAAATGAACATTTCTTAGAACTAATAAACAATTAACCAAGTGTCCACTGGACAAACAGGTTAATTGACTGTAAAATTGATTTTACTACATTAAGTTAATTCTATTAACTGATCCAAATATTTATAATTAATTGTAATAAGTTGTAATTAATTATTCATATTTCTTTTGAGCTAAATTTGCTACATAATGGTGGAGAATGCGGGCATGATTAAACAAAGGTTATGAGCTTAAACCACTGTCAACCTAAAAGTGCGCATTTGATAATTCCAGTGAGAATACGACATGTATTTGGGACACTAGTTGCTGGCTTGTTTAGATGCAGATAGAGTGAGGACTTGAATTGACATCTCTACTGTAACTGAGAGAGTCTTGACACATTTTAGCATATGTTCATATGGTATCAGTGCAAAGTTAATCTGACTTTAGCGAAGAAACCCTAATTTCAGTATTAAAGCGTAAGTCTGTTTTGACGAAGGAATCTCATCTCAGCGGCATGTAAACTGTACCAGAATTGATTATTCTGCGTTGGTTGAAGAAATCCCAATTGCAGTATTGCTTAACCTGTTTCTGATGAAGGAATCTCAGTACAGTGTAAATGTAGATTTGGGCGATGCTCCCCTTTCTACAGTGCAAAGGCCCCAGAAATTGTAGTTAGAGTGATGCCATTCATCTAAAGTTTGGCTGCATCTACAAGCAAAGCTACCTTGTGACCAAAACTGTATTTCACTCGCTGAAAAGATCATCAGTGTTCATGTATTAGACTGACGTAACTATGTATGCTTAAACAAGCTTTGACTTACAGAAAATCTGTTTAATGACTCCTCAAACAAGTACAAGAAGTTGTTTAAAGTAGAGAGAAGAGTTTACATGTGTAAAATTTGCAAATGCCAAACCATATTTGCATTTTACTGAATTTAATATAAAGTTTTGAAAAGCTGAAAGTATAAGAACCACATTTTAATGTTATGCATAACTCGTTTAAAATGTGCAGACGTTCTTCATGAACTTTTGAATTGCTATGACTTGCACTGGTTCCCATGACAACGACTTGTCACAGGAAGTGCTAACTCCTTACGTTGTGGCAGCACATTGTAAACAAACCAGCCGAGATGGCCAAGCTAACAGTAGTGGTTAGCATCATCTACTTGGAGTCTTTAATTACAGCTGTGTGTATGGATTGTGAAGTGAACTAAACCATTTTACCCTCGTCCCAGTCCTGGGTTATGCTTTCTCACTGTCTCTTTCCATACCTCAAATTTTTCTTAGCCAATTTCACCTTCCCCATTTTATGCGTACTCTTTCCTGTACCCTGTCCATCTAAATTTGCAGTTGCTATAATTAAATTAAATTTTAATTAAATGTAAACTGCCTAGCTTGAGAAGAATTCTTGTAGCAGTCATCTATTCATTTTTATTATGATTACTATTTCTTGAATCTATTTTAATTATTTACATTTTCCCTTCTTGTTCTAGTGTGGTTTCATTTCCTCATAGAACCACAAAAGTAACTAGACATACTTTCCTTCTTGATTTTGTTTATTTAAAACAGTTGCTTCATTTTTATGAGCCAACTTCACAAGTGATCTAAACGATTGCTATTGCATAATTATGAGCAACTCTAATAAACATAATATAATAGGAAAGCTCTCCTCGTCTTCTCTCTCTCTCTTTTTCATTTGTTCAGAGATCAAGCCTGTTTTGAGCCATCAGTAGGTTCTGAGAAATAATTTGACCATAAGAATAATCTTAAGTCATTTATTAAACCTAGCTGTACTCCTTGCTGCCCCTCTGTGTCTTCAGCTCCAAATTCTGTTTGATCTTGCATAAGTCTCTCACCCTTACTCTCACCACAAGTGTGACAAAATGTTGCAGATGCTCAGCCTATCTGCCTAGATGGCAGACCAAAAGGACTAGCTAGGTGGCATGAAGAACACCCTTCTAACCAGGGCTGTTGATGACCCACAGCACCAGAGCCAAAAGCAACTGGACGACAATGGAAGAGAAGTAAAGGCAGAAGACTCAAACTGGAGGTACGATCATAAAGATCTGATTGAGGTCATCTTCTTCCTGGCCCACAGCCTAATAAAGTCTGGAACAGGAGGTAAACAACCTCAAACTCCAGATCACAGAGTCTCACAAGGAGCTGGGACATGCTAAAAGCCACATGCTAAAAGCCACATAGACCAGCTTGCGATGGAAGCTCAGGACAGACACAAGGACCGTAGCAGAATGGAGTCACAAAAAGAAAAATCCACAGACTACAAAAGGCTCTGGCAGGTGAACCACGAGAGCAACTGGAAAAGGCAACCAGAGAGGACCTGGGAAAATATTTTTTTACAAAGAGTCACTGTTAAAAGCAGCACCTTCTGAACTCTTGGACAAAGACGACAGAATCAGGGCCTGTGAAGGTCACCTGAATGTTTCCAGACCTGGGAATGAAGCTCTGACCCAGCCGCTGGACAACACAAAGATGAACTTGACATGGTCCAAAGAGGACTGAGATACTCTTACCTGCTGCAAAAAGAACCACAGCAGGAGAGGTATCTCACTCCCCCCACATAGAATCAGCAGAGCAACCTCCCCCTGCCAAGCACAGAGGCACAAAGGGGGGAGCCAAAGCATCCTGCTAAACACTTCACCAGCCATTTTCCTGAGAGCCTCTGCAGCCGCAGAAGGAGAAGGATTAATTCAGACAAACCCTGAAACGGCACATGAAGTGACACACTGTCAGGCCTCCTCGACACTTTCAGCACAAGCTCAGAGACATGAACTTGTCTACTGTCTACACCATCCGCCATGGAACGACCACCACTCCAGGAGACACCAAACACCCAGAGCCCAACAAGGACTTCCAGCCTTGTGTGCCAGAGGCGTGTCTGATCTTTCTACACCTTAAACGTCGTTCGTTGTTGCCCATGGGAAGGACAACAGCGATCGAAAGGGGGGAATTATGTAACGACTGAGACAAATCAGACACGAATATTTGTCATACTTAACAAATAATCTTTAAAAACTCACTCTGAGGTCTGGAACCCTCCCCCATGGACACCATCTGATAGGGTTTACGACCTTAAAGAATGTGCAGAGAATGTGACTCTGACTTCATTTTGGTTGAGAAGGACAAATAAACCGTTTTAATCCTATATATTCTATATATAACCACTCAAGAGATGTATAAACGTGTATCCAATTTTTCCCTCTCATAATTTTCCTTTTATAGGGTTTGACCTATGTATTAATTCTCTCTTTTGAACTTCTTGCATTAATGTTTCAGAGTTGCATATTATGACTAACTATAAATCACATGGGTAGCATGTTTGGTCTCTCTGGACTCCAATCTTCGCTCCCAATCTGTTAATTTACATTACATTTTGTTAACTCTGACACATCAAGTATAATAAGAATCTAGAGGGTGCTTCTCTCATCCATCCAATATGATGTCTTATGCAAATATCTTGCTAGAGAACAAAGGGTCGTAAAAGTTCCCTCCGAAGGAACAAATCCTTATTGGCTCAGTAACCTCCAGAAGGTGTGACATCTTCACACTTTAAAAATCCCTGATCACAAGATCATCCCCTCTTCTTCTTCTGGTACTGAGGAAAAGCTGTTGTGAAAATGACGCTGAGCTAGAAGTTCTGAAGACCCCCAAGTTTGTGCCAGGCTGCGGCCTTGTCTTTCCATTCACCAAAGATCCTCTGAATCCAACTGGTTCTCTCTCATCAAGACAACATCAACAAGATCAACGGAGCCTCTACAAATTGCATCAGGACAGTTTAATTCAAATGGGCGAGACATGCAAGTATCACACTTAGTCTCATTATTTGATACATCAAGTATCCTTACCCCTTTTAAAGAAGGGTGTGTTAGAACTAAACTGATGGTTTGCTCAAGGCTGTTGATCTGTTGACTTTCAAACAATGCTATATCTTGCTATCCTGTATTCTGCATCAGCTCTCTTTTTCTCGTGGTACACTGTATGGATGTATGTATGTGTGTGAATGTTAGAGTAGTTTAAGTGTTCAGTCTAGTTAATAAAGTCTTATGCATGTTACATGCGAAGTTGTCTATGTTTCATGCTCATATACGGGAGTCCCTAATCATGCAGATTTTGACTACGTGCTCTAAGTAGTACTGTAGAGTAAGAATGTCATTTCCCATAACCAGGAAATGAACATTTCTTAGAACTAATAAACAATTAACCAAGTGTCCACTGGACAAACAGGTTAATTGACTGTAAAATTGATTTTACTACATTAAGTTAATTCTATTAACTGATCCAAATATTTATAATTAATTGTAATAAGTTGTAATTAATTATTCATATTTCTTTTGAGCTAAATTTGCTACACTGAAGATATTACTATAGATTACAGCAACACCTCCCCCTTTACCTTTCTGACGAGGTTCGTGTCGATAATAGTAACCTTGAGGGCTAGACTCATTTAAAGTAATGTAATCGTCTGGTTTTAGCCAGGTTTCTGTCAAACACAGCACATCTAGGTTATTTTCTGTGATAATATCATTTACAATAAGTGCTTTTGAAGAAAGGGATCGAATATTCAGCAACCCAAGCTTTATCATTTTGTTATCTTTATAATCTCTGTTTACTACTTGTTGAACATCAATTAAATTATCACCCGTAAATGGGTTTGGAAGTTTTCTGTATTTATTAGTTCGGGGTACAGACACAGTCTCTATCTGATGATATCTAGGTGAAAGAGTCTCTATGTGTTGGGATTTATCTGAATTCTGTGACGTGAGACAGCTAGCAGACGGTCGGTTTAGCCAGTCTGTCTGCTTCCTGACCTGGGCCCCAGTTAGTCAAGGTTGAGCTCTAAGACTATGTGCCATATTACTAGAGAGAAGAGCGGCACCACCCCAGGAGGGATGAATACCATCTCTTTTCAACAGGTCAGGTCTGCCCCAAAAACTTTTCCAATTGTCTATGAAACCTATATTATTCTGTGAACACCACTAAGGTCCTAAACAGAGCAGTGCTGCTTGTCTATATTTGTCCATCCACATGGAAAATGTTTAGTGTCAGTTACGATTAGATTTTGGCTGGATAGACCTTTGGGGGCCTGGAAGATCATTCGTCCTAATTTTTTTTTTTGTGCTGGTGGTTTGCCAACCGTGTTCTCTGCTTGCTGTTTCACTGTTTCAGTAATAAGGGGAATTCTGGCTTCAGCCCCTCCCATCCACTTCTGCCACTGAGACAAAGACAAAAGAAGGCTCAGCCAGGAGAGGACAGCACGGGTATGGCATCAAGTGTCTGCTGCTGTTCATAGAACAACTCTTTAACTAGTTTTGTTGTTGTTTTCATGTTCACATGGAAGATATATACACATATTAGTGGTGGGCATAGATTCATTTTTTAATCTAGATTAATCTCACTGTAATCTTGGAATTAATCTAGATTAAAATGGCTCATTTGAATTCTTCTGAAGGCATTCAGAATATGTGTGCTACCCAAATAATGACTAAAAGTAAGTCTTTGAGAATGGGTTTCTCAAGCCAGGTGGCGCATTAGACCAGGGGCTCATCTCCTCTTTCCAAAATGCATCACAAACTGCTTGAGAAAGCTGTTCTACTATGATGATTGGTGATGAAAATAAATTATGTTCAATAAGATCCACTTGTTTACTAACTGTTTATTCACTTAAACATGAATTTTGAACTGTATACATAAGAGGTCGTGATGAACGGATTACAATCAGTAGCTTTGTGTCAATCAGTCCAAGCTCTATTTCTCTTTCTTCCATCAGTCACTCAGGCAGAGCAGCTTGTTCACATTTTCTGGTGACAAACTAGATCTCCTGTTCTGCACAATATGGCCTGCTAAAGAAAAAAGTCTCTCGCATGGGACAGTTGTGGCAGGAGTCCCCAAGTATTTACGGGCAATGTGGGCCATCTTACCATAGACAGCAGTGTGTTCCGACCACCACTTCAGTGGACACTGATCTAGACTGGCACCTCTCCACAGTATGTCCTAATGAAGAGCTTCGGAATCTACAAACAAAACAAATCCATAAATCCAGAGTATTTAGTGTATTTCCAGGGACACGGAGCAGAGTAAAGCTGGCTGAAAAGGTTTGTTCCCGGTTTTTTGTTGTTGTAAACAGTTTCTGTTTTTCCCCATCACGTCCTATCTCATCAGATACAATCGGGGTAAACAGCCAGAACTAGTGTGTTTGGTTAAACTTGTTAATTTGTTTTAACTTAAGATGAGTCTCCGTCAGCCCAGAATGCTGTCTGGAAATAGACGGAGACTGAACTCGGACACAGAAACTATTGAATAGAGACCAAATCAACTGTCCACATTTCCAAAATCTTACGATCACATTGCATTGATATAAATACATTCTGTTCATTGTAGGTTTTCCTAACTGTCAAAAACTAATGGGTAACTAGCATGGATTAGCTGCGGTCGTTAACCAAACACTGAAACAAACCAACGCAACCAGAAATATCATTTCGTAACATTCAATATCATCAAACACATTCTCACTTGTGAAATAATCCCTCGCTGTCTGGTTTTAAGATTTCTTTCGTTTGTGTTCTTCAGACTTTATTTTGTAGTAAGTAATGAAAATGCTTTGGGGAAATGTATCGGCAGTGAAAGTATACATTTTATTTAAGAAAAGTAGTGGAGTAAAAATAAAAGTTGACAGAAATATAAATACTAAGTAAGTACAGATTTTCCCCAAAAAATACTCAAGTACTGTAACGAAGTATTATTGCTTCGTTACATTACACCTCTGTTCATACATATATAGGTTTTATATATATATATGTATATGAATGATTTTTCACCGCATGAGAAAATGGATGAGAGCGTGAAAGCCTCGCGCTGTGACGTCACGTGGCATTCGAACAGGCAGTGACGTCACAGAGCAGTCGCTAGATGAAGAACACAGGACGCGTTCGACAGTGTTTGTCGCTCTTCACGGCTTTCTTTACTCTCTCAGTAGTTTGCGCCAGTCTTTACTCACGTTTAGCAGCGAGCACACGTCTGTTGTTCACTGGCAGCTGTCAAGTGGAGAGATTCCGCCTGAATTTGTCACCACTGCAGAGTTGATAGTGGAGACGATGACGGACAGTCCAACAGGAGAGATGGAGGAGAAAAAAAGGTAGGATTTATACGTTTATTAACCCCTTTTAACTTGATTTCTCAGTGTGAAAACAAACATCAGTCAAGAGAAGGAGACAAATGTTCTGTAGTCCTCATTGTAGTAATTTAATGGAGTCTAAACATTACAAATATGGCAAAATATGAGAAATACAGAAACACTGTTTGCTATAATTCTCCAAAAGTATGCGTGACCGCTCATAAGTTTCATACCCTTGCAGAATATCCAACAACTTAATAATTTTAACAAAATAACAAGAGGGATCATAAAAATTGCATCTTGTTTGTATTTAGTACTATCCCGAATAAGCTATTTCACATAACAGATGTTTACTCCCCAAGACAAAATGACTGAATTGATCAAAATTGCCCCATTCTAAAATGTACACGAATGAATCGTAACTGTCATGACCTGAAGATCCACCACTGTTTTCATATGTTCATAGTTGTTTGTGAATCCCTTGTAAATGTTAAAAAATAATAATAATTGGGGGTGTAATTGCGACTGTTTATCTCACATTTCTAACTTTTTTCCTCACAAGTACAAGATTTAAACTCAAATGTTTTATAAAGTCAGAATTTGGAGATAGGAACTCACAATTGCTAGTTATAAGGTCAGAATTCACTGATTAAAAACTTGCAATTCTGACTTTTCTCAAATTGAGAGTGGATTATGAGGATGTCCATTTTTATACTCAAGCAGACAATTTCATGTTACTCACACATACATTGATGCAGTATTTATTTTGCTTATTGTTGTGAAAAAAGTACTGATTGGGTAATGAAAAGGTTAATGTTGAAGCTATATTTATTGTTCAAAAGAGACCGTATAAAATAGTACTGCAAATGTAACGGAAGATTTAAAATAAACACACAACTCTTTTAGATAAAAACATACATTTTGACAAAAAAACAGGTCATCTTTTTTATGTCCTATAATAAGAATTAAATTTTTCATTGGCTCCTAGCGGTGAAAGTTAAAGGGTTAAAGAGAGTTTTTGCTATCTGACTAATCTTTGTAATGTTTTTCTGCAGGTCCTTCCTGAGATCTTGGCTGAGTGTTTGACTCATTTTGGGGGAAAAAAAACAAAAGAACATTGAGAAGTGCAGGAATATGAATTCCTTAAATGTAATAGTTTTTTTCTTTAATGAATTTATCAGATAAAAGCCACATTTGATCTGTGGTCAGACATTTTTCTAATGGTTTGCTGTTCATTTTTCTTTGTTTTAGAAACACCTGCAAAAGGGAGGTGGTAGTCGTGGCCTAGTGGTGAGGGAGTCGGGCTTGTAATCTGAAGGTTGCTGGTTCGATTCCCACGCCGGCAGGAATTGAAAGTGGGGATTGTGAATAAACAGCACTCTCTCCACCTTCGATACCACGACTAAAGTGCCCTTGAGCAAGACACCTGACCCCTAATTGCTTGTAAGTCGCTTTGGATAAAAGCATCTGCTAAATGATGAAAAATGGAAAAATTAAAAATATGAGCTGCGACCCGGATTATTTCCGGATCCTCTATTCTTGGTGTATATGGTTTGCTCCGGTTTCCTGTTTTAAAAACCTCTTGCTTTGGGTGGATTTTGTTCTGTGATGTTATTCTTTTCTTTGTAATACGCTGTATTGTAAGATCGTACTCTGCTAAACTATGATACACTTCACTGTTAGTTTTAGTTTTTCTCTCTCTAATTGGTTCCTCACCTGATCTGCTCAGGTGTGTTTAGTCACAACCTCTTCCAGGAACATGAAGTTCAATGTAAAATCTGCTAATTATTCACAGGAACTAGCAGCATAAAGCAGCTCCACATCAGGACAGTTTTGCTAGTGAATCATTTTGCTGTAATCTGTGCTAATTGAACTGAAGTTTCTAATCAATATTTGTTGTTTGCAGAAAAACACACAAAAGCGAGGAAGGTCCCTGCTGTCCTCCGGACGATGTGGAAGACTCCATCCAAAGCCCTAAAAGCAAAGTGTGTCCTGTTGTGCCTGAGCAGGACCCATCACAGGTTCATCCAGACACATCTGGAGTCGAGCCGACAGAGACGCTCGAGTCCGAGCCGACGGACGGTGAGTCTCCAGTTATTACCACTTTCATTCATGTCTATTTCAGCCTGATGTTCTGGTGTTAGTTTTAGTTTTTCTCTCTATTCTTCTGTTGGTTCCTCACATGATCTGCTGCTGGAGTTCAGTCTCATGATGTACATTAACATGCTGTTGTTTGTTTCCTTTTTAAAGATTTTCTGGCTAAACTGACTATGACCCCTGGTTTAGAAAGCTTTTTCCGGCAATGTGAAGTAGGAGAGAGACTGTCTTGGGAAAGGGAGAATGACCGTTACTATAAAGGAACTAGAAAATCGGATGGTGTAACAGTAAGTAGCTCTTTCTGCATAAACCAAACTTTCTGAACTTTTCTTTTTTTTTGATCAAAAAAAATAAAGAAACATTCTTCAAATTCACAACATTCACAAATGTAAAAATCTGTTGTTGTTTTTTTTAGGTGAAATTTCCATCAAATTTAGTAAGCCTCGACCAGATCCTGATGGTGAGTTCACTTCATTTTTCATCAAAATCTCTATTAAGAATTGTTTTTATTAAATTCTGTATGTAGATGTATGAGATATTACTGAATTCAAAGCCTAGAAATATCAGTTGTAAAGTAGATGTAAATTTCATTGCTTTCATCTTTAATTATTTGAAATTAGTTAGGAATCAACTAACCTTTTGTCATTCTCTTTTTCTTTAGGTGTTTATACATTTTACAGGGTCATTTAATCATTTAGCAGACGCTTTTTTCAAACAAACAAGCGATTCTGCAAAACCCTCCACTGGTATCCCAACACAAATGTTTGAAAACAAAAATTTGAAATTGAAGAGCATTAACAAATATGTTTTTATGTCACAAACACAATGCCTGGCATTCGTTTGTGAATCGCTTCCTGTGCGTTTGTGAATCGCTTTCTGTGCATTTGTGGATCACCACGCATATTTGCGAATCGCTTTCTGCGCATTTGTGGCTCGCTGAACACATTTGTGGAAATCGGCATTTCTAGCATCAAGGCGTGCACGTGCACTCCACCCACTGTCTAACGCAGGCCAATCAGGTAACTTTACATCTCGTTACATTATAGAAATAGCGCTTTACATCTCGTTATAAAATAGAAATGGCAATTTACATATCATTACATTATAGAAAGAGCGCTTTACAGCTCGTTATAAAATAGAAATGGCAATTTACATATCATTACATTATAGAAAGAGCACTTTACAGCTCGTTATAGAATAGAAATAGCGCTTTACTAGGGGTGTGACGAGACCCCTATCCCACGAGACGAGACGAGACACGAGATTGGGTTCACGAGACGAGATTTTTATAGTATTTTTAAGAAATCCTCAATAATGAAACGTATGAAGGGAAAATAGTCTTTTATTCAACTGAAAATCATAAAATGCTAAAATGTTGGTGCATTTTGAAATCAACTTGTAATGCATGTCATTTTACTTCTATTTTAAGGAATTATTTGCAGTAAAATAACATGCAAACACTGCTAAACAAAATCAAACCAATTGTTTTCTGCCCTGTATAATTTCACATGAGAAATCTCACTGAACTTCTTTCAACAGATTGAGCATAAATTAAACAGTATAAATAAAATAAACTAAATTTATACTGTAATAAAAAATTCAAATAACACTTTAAGTGTCACTTTAACTGCAGTACAAAGTTGACCATTTCCCAGTCACTACTGATTGTGTGGGCCGAGAAGTCCAACCGTCAGCAGTGATAGCGATGCTTTCTGCCTCTTTAGGGGCCGTTCACACATCGCGCCTAATAAAGTGTGTAAAGCGCGGCCGCGTCGCTTCCTCCTTCTTTTGCAAGCGTCCGGGAGCTCGCGCTTCTGTAGCGTCTGTCGTTGCTATGCAACCATGAACTGTGCTCTCCACGACCACGAGGAAGGCGCGCCAGGAAAAAATGAGCGCGCCGCACCGCATACGCTTCCATTTTGCGCGAATGAAAATGCGCGCGATATGTGAACGCCCCCTTAGAGTCTGTACAACCTTGGCCGAGGTGAACAGCATAGTTTTCTTACAATGTTTACATATTGTTTGTGTCTTGTGTTTTATTCTTTCTCCGTTTATTATTTCTACTGGAAAACCAAAATGTTTCCACACAAACGATTTGAAAGTGGCGGGGGCGTCTTCAATAATGATTTCACCCTCACACTGATGATAGCACGACGAGACAACTTTTCACCTCGACGAGAAATCTCGTCACGTTTTAGTCTCGCGAGATCTCGTGGTACGAGATCTCGTCACACCCCTACGCTTTACATCTTATGATGTACTACGATTGTCATGTTGCACTGACCGTTACCTGATTGGCTTGAGTAGACGGTGGGTGGAGTCCACCAAAATTATTATAGTTTTACTTTCGTCTTAGTTTGTTCTACCTTTTTTTAGTCAGTTGTTTTCGTCTTAGTTTGTTCCACCTTTTTTTAGTCAGTCGTTTTTGTCCTAGTTTACTTTGTTCCACCTTTTTTTAGTCAGTCGTTTTCGTTTACTTTGTTCCACTTTTTTTTAGTCAGTCGTTTTAGTCTTAGTTTGTTCCAACTTTTTTTATTCAGTCGTTTTAGTCTTAGTTTGTTGCAACTTTTTTTTTAGTCAGTCGTTTTAGTCTTAGTTTGTTCCACCTTTTTTTAGTCAGTCGTTTTCGTCTTCGTTTAATTTGGTCCACTTATCTGTAGATTTATCTGCATGTCTTAATGCTAGAAATGTTTTGAGATCCACAGATGTGCGAGGTGAGCCTCGAGTGCACAAGAAGTGATTCACGAATGTGTGCAGCAATCCTCAATGCACAAGAAGCCATTCACAAACACACAGGAAGCGATTCACTAATTAATGCCAAGCAAAGTTGTGACATAAAACATATTTGATAATCTCTTTA
This sequence comes from Opsariichthys bidens, assembly GCA_037194245.1. NCBI lineage: Eukaryota > Metazoa > Chordata > Actinopteri > Cypriniformes > Xenocyprididae > Opsariichthys > Opsariichthys bidens. The sequence goes on along the minus strand of CM074283.1, from coordinate 2,724,460 downwards.
CATTTTATCAGTGGATCATATTAAAAAAAAATAATAATAATAATAGAGCAATTATGAGCTCATACTCAGGGCCTGATGATGGTCCTGCATCCGGCCTCCGTACACTCGGCAGCAAGATCCGCATACTTCTGCCTCTTCTTTAACTTCTGCCACAGCTTTAATGGCCAGTCTGTCAGCAACTAAGAAAAGCCTGAGAAAAATTCAGATGACAGACAAAGATGAAAAAAGATGAGATTCAGACATGGATGTTGTGACGAGCAGGGCGGGCGACAGCCGTGAGGGAACGGCGCGGGAACGGGTCTCGTATCTCTCACGGAGGAGGTCCAGAAGCATAAAAGAGCCCTTTTACTTTGGTTTTATTGTTTGTTTATTTTATTAAACAAACTTATTATTATTATTATATTAAACTTATATTATTATTATTGATTATTATTGTTTGTTTTATATTATTAAAAGTTATTAAAGTTCGCAGGTCCCCGCCTCCTCCTTCACGTTCTTATGAACTGCATTACAGATGTTTTTTTACTGAACATCCTGAAGTTCTCAGTTGAAAAAAAACTTGTTAGAAACAACAAAATGGCCAGCGCGTCCCTCAAAGCTGTGCTCGTGTTCTGTTTCTCTGTCGTCTCTACGCATGATAAAAAAAGAAACTTTAGAGAAAATATTTATCCATTCATTTATTAATTATGTTTTAATCTTGGAAGTGTCAAATGTGTGAATTCATTTACAATAATTGCTTCTTTTTCCATGTCTCCTCAATCAAACACTCCTGATTAAGGTTCAGCTCATTAGTAGAGACTCAAAGATCTGAAATGTGTGTGTCAGGCAGAGCAGAAGTGTAAATGTGCAGTGATGGTGGTTCTCCAGGAATGTGTTTGGGAACCGCTGCAATAATATGTCAAAGATAACACTTTACAATAAGGTTCACTAGGCAGCATGAGTTAAAATGAACAAAATTCATTATTAGTTCATGTTAAATTTCAACATTTGCTTAATTTTAATTTAATTCAGCTAATTAAAGCGAGTGTTTTCTTGACCAAAGAAACTCTTAAAATGTGTTTCTTGTTGTGACGAGCAGTGAGGGAACGGCGCGAGGCTGGTGACGCGAGTAATAATGAGCATCAGCTTTGCGGTGCACCGGTCTCGTATCTCTCACGGAGGAGCTCCGGAAGCATAAAAGAGGACATATTGAATACATATTGAATAAAGCAGACAGATATATAACTACTTGTCACTGTTATCAGCTGGAGTGCCCGTAATGGCCGCTAGAGGGCACTCCACCCTGAACCATTGCCTCGCCATCGGACTCAGTTTCCCACAATGCATCGCACATGCACACTACATGTCCCAGAAGCCCCGTACCTAGTCACTGATCGCCTCAACCAGCTGCAGCTCATTATCCGGACTATTTAAGAGACATTCAGCCTTGCACACATCGCGAGGTCTTGATTTGCTCAAGTGAGCAGTTCTGAGCGTTTATTTGAGGTCCTGTTTTTGTTCCTGTCTGTTTTACGTTGTTTGATTCCTGCTGCTTGTCCCGATCTTTGCTTGTTGTACTGGACTGTGAATGTTATCTGCTCGACCTGACCCCTTTGCCTGTCTTACGATCATGATTCTGCCTATCCTCTGCCATACCTGTTTGCTGTGCTTTGACCATTGCCTTTGTGACTACACCTGTTTAAATAAAGCCTACGATTGGATCCCTCTCCGCTGACTCATCATAACACTATTATAGCTAGCATAAATTATTCACATTGAATTAATGAAGCTTCTGCAACCATTTTGTTTCCCTGGGAATTAAACTGAAAAACAATCCCCCGACTATTAATGATCAAGCTTGTAATATTAGATGTAGTATGTAGTAGCAATATTCGTCCCCACTAGTGCGAGTTGTTTTTTATGTAAAAGAATAAATAAATACAAAATAACCGTATTTCTGCATATGCAGATTCGGGACCTGCAAGAAGTGAAATCATATCAATCTTTGTACGACTGAAGTGGCGGAACGATGATGATGACGTTCATTATAATATATTTCTGCGTGGAATGCATAAGCATTTTCCATCTGTTACGTCCAAGGACGTATTCAATGTGTGTTATAATTGTGTGGCTGGGTGTTGGGTGTTCTTTTTTTTCCCACCCTCTCCCGTCGAGACAGGTGTGCCAATCAGCGGTGTCCAAGTGACCCTTCCCAAACAGTCTGATTGACAGGCCCGAATCTACCGTTTTGTCCGACAAAGCAGTCAGGGGAGTTAGTAGATTAACGTTGGTGAACTTGAACTTGAAAAATTGTGTGTACTCACGTCTTTCCACACTTGAAACAACATTCCTTCTGATGTTCATTCATGTTTATTTGATGCTATAAATGAACTAGTATGAAGAGATGATCGGTTCTCGAGCCGCTTGAAGGAGCTCCAGCTATCTGTCACGACACATTAAAGACACACTAGACACTATTTATTAATTAAACTTCTTAAAAAAATTACAATATTTTCAATATGAAACAGTTTCATACGTTGTCAGTGTCCTCTTTGCGCCGCAATGTATTTTTCACTGCGTGAGAACATGATGTGTGGCGTGAGAGCGCACGGGTTGTCGGACATAGCAACAGGGGGCGGGTTTTGCGAAGGATCAATTGTTCAATCTCGTGATGTCTGAGGTGACTGGATAGCGACGGGACGTTTACGTTTTACTAAATTAAGGAACTGAAGGGGGAAAGTGTCATTTTTTGTACATCTTTTTTCTTCTGGTTTGTGGCAGACAGGGAGAGAGGAAAGTTTACTGTATTCTATTTACGGTTTGTCTTCTAGGTCATTTATAAATCTCTCTGGGTTAGTTAGTTTGGTATTATTTGTTATTTCGGCTTAGCTCTCCTCTGAAGTCTTTGTTCCTTATGTTTGTTAATTGCTCTGATGATAGTATGGTTTCTGTTATGATTGCTTTCAAATTAAAAAAAGATATTAATTTGAATTGGTGTTTGTGTTGACTCTGGGACGGGAGGGTGGATTGCCCAATGCAAACTCGTGGTATAGATACACGGTAGCAAGAGACTGGGTTGCACACACACACACACACACTGAGGATGAGTTATTGCACTGCTTCGTCACCGTGTGTGTGTGTGTGTGTGTGTGTAGATAGTGTTGTTAGTGTACCGTGCGTTCAGTACCAGCTCCAGTCATTATGTGCTGCTCAGTAAACCGCAGACGATGTCACTTTGTGGGTGGAGCATCTGAGAGTCTGGACCAATCAGTCCAAACAAACCTTCCTAAGGGAACAGATCAATGGCAGGTAACACACACACACACATTTCTGTACAGGCACACACATACGCACAGACACACATTCTACATTAATTTGGAGTTTAAATGTGAAATTATTACAATAAAAATTTTAAAAACTTTAAATGTTAGGTGCGATTAATCACGATTTATGGCAGAACAATGTGCGAATAATTAGTAGCGATTGACGATTAAATATGCATAAGCAGTAAGATATCATTTGCCGACGTTTCCTTTGGAAAACTACTAGTGAAAATCCTGGTGTGGACGGAGAGCGTTTAGAAAGGGAAACGTAGCCTGATGAAAAGCACAGTGAGGAGTGTCGTGACTGACTTCTCAAAGGTCGTGTGTGTTGACCTCTAGGATGATGTCACTGCGGTAAAAGTACAAGTAAATGCAAAATACAAAAGAAGCATAAAATATTAGTAAAAATTGTTCTATACCCAGTTTGAGCAGCAAGATTGTTTTAACTCTTTCTTGTTTGGTTTGCTCTGAATTAAAAAAAAATGGCAAAATGTTTATTGCAAGTTTTAAATATAAAAAATACTAATATATTAAATATACCTTCATTATTCACGTTAATTCATAGTGCATTATAATTAATGTAAGAAATAAAAAATGTAAATATTGAAATTAACAATGAACAATGCTTTCATTAACCTTTAATGTCACCAAATGAACTCTATTATAAGTGTTTCCATTTCACATAAATCCAAACAATCGTGCTTAAAAATGGCCATATTTCAAACAAGGGCATATTATATGTTTACTTTCACTCGTTATTGGCTTCTATCTTAGAGCACTTGATGAAATATGTGTTAAAGTGCGATAAAAAAACTGAAATCGAACACATTTCTGATTTATGTTTCTGTCGACTGCAGTATTAGGATACAATTTAAATATGCATCTTCGCTGGATAAAGAATGCAAAAAATCTTACAAATGGATATAAACTAATGCAAATAGAGGGTAACAATCGTGACATTATACAGTTGGTGTTTTTGTCACATTGTTTTTGACTGCTTGAGGTAACGTTACTACTAATGTTAGCTCCTCTCAGCCTCGACGGCAAACACACTGCTGTTCTCCACTAATGCAGCGTCTAGACAACAAACTAATTACTTTAGTAATATGAAAACATATACTGTAGTGTACTGTATAACATTCCGCTTTTGTTGTCTGTTTTAAATCCATTTTTGAAGTGTCCCGTTCTGTGATTGGGAAGCTTCTTAAAAATAATTTTTCCCTCAAGCAAACCCCGCGGCTTCATACCTGCATCCATGTTAGCACGTCACGTTTGACGTGGTAATTTCACAACAGGCATACACACAGGTTCGAAGACTCGTTCTCGCCCCCTACAGTGCAATTCAGCTAGGTATACATCCGCGCTAAAATATCAAGGTGAAAGTCATCATAGCTTGCGTAGTATAGACCCAGCTCCCAACCCAACTTTGAGAATAGATTAACGTATATTTTTTTATCTTACGGATATTTTTTTTATCGCCGATAAGAGTCTCGCGTTAATGCCGATAACGGCCCACCACTAATATATATATATGTTACAAGGCCCACCTCAAAAAAAACAAACATTCAAAACTCAGGTTCATGAAATAAATCCCCAAAGTTTATTGATGGCTTACATAATTAAGCAGGACACACACATGTAAGACAAGCAAGAGTTGAGCATCAAACCATACCAAAGGAAAGCAAAATACATCACAAAAAAGCATTCAATCAATTAATACCAAAATAAACCTTGTGAAATCACGCAATTCATAAACAAATCAGGTGCAAAAATAACTCAACTCTGCTTACATACTAAGCTGATGGTCCGCTTACAAAGTACACAAACAATGGGGGAAACAAACAAAATACAAACAAACGAAAGAAAACAAAAAAAAACCCTAGTCCGCCCAACCTGCCATTTCTTATTTAATTACCCATTAAAGTACCTGGGCGGACTAGAAAACATAACCAAACCTAAACACTCAAACCAAATAAAGGGAAACTCGAAAATAACAAGAGCAACAAATGGGCTCCGTACCACTATCAGAGATCCAAAAGACGGCACGTGCACCTCGCGAATAACGGAATACGCTCCACAGGACTATCTCCGTGATCCCAGAGCATCCACATGAACCTCTTGCGCCCCAAACAACAAGAGTACCAAATGTATTTCTGCCGGCCAGAAACAAACGCACTTACTCTTCTCGTTCCTACCGCTGATCTTTATATGTAGGCAACCACACCCCCTTCTCCCTAGGTGTCGTCTGCCACATTCCACCCCCTCCAAATGCATCGGCGACCCGACGATGTAAAAAAAAAAATTACTCAAACAACATGGTCATCTTCCACTGCTGATCTTGGCAAGTGGTAGGGATTAGAATGTTGACCTGCGGTCCTTCTAGAGGATCTCCGAGGACCTTCCTCTACTAACTGAGAACCCCAGATGGTTTCAGTCACCTCACCTTGATCCTCATCTACTAAGGGTCCAACATATTCAGGGGCTGGGATAATATCCTCAGAGGACTCAGCACACAATGACCCCAAAGGATAAGATTCCACCTCGTCTCCTTCTACAACTTCTCCCTGTGCATCAGCCCCAGGTATCTCATCACCACCACCTGTGACAATAGGTACACTTCTAAGCTCGGTTCTATGTACATGCCGTACTGGGCCATCCTGATCCACTGGAACAATAGCGTAAGGAGCCCCCCTTTCCTTAGGCTGCTGCACTACTCTAAACAAAGTAGGGTCCCACATATCCTGAATCTTATTACGACCTTTCACCGCACGATTTCGGGTAAAAACGAGAACACCTTCCTCAATACCTGTATCCGTAATTTTAGACTCAAGATTCTGATCTCGGTGTTGCCTCCTCGACTCCAATCGCCGCCTCACATGATCATAGGCCCCCTCCAATAACTCCTGGTGTCCTTTCACCCATTCTTCTACAGAACTCTCACCTTCCTCCCCTGCCTCAACACCCAACACAAAATCAATAGGTAAACGAGGCTCTCGTCCAAACATCAAATAATAAGGAGTCCTACCAGTTGACTGATGAACTGTCGTATTATACGCATAAACTAACTGCGAAAGGTATCGTGGCCAACGCTTCTTCTGGTCAGGGGATAGAGTACGCAACAAGTCATGTAGTGTACGGTTAAACCGTTCACACTGACCATTGCCCTGTGGATGGTATGGTGTAGTGCGACTCTTCTGTATATTATAAAGCTTACAGAGTTGCTGTATTAGGCTACTCTCAAAGTTTCTCCCCTGATCTGAATGTATCCTATTAGGGGGACCAAACAAATTAAACCAGTGTTTCACCAACACCTCTGCTACTGTACTAGCTCGCTGGTCTTTTGTGGGGATAGCTTGGGTATATTTAGAGAAAACATCTGTCAATACCAATACATTTTCTCTACCATCTGAGGCTGGCTCCAACACTGTAAAATCTATAGCCACTACCTCATGTGGACGACTAGCCTGAATGCTACCCATAAAGGGCCTAACCTTAGGTTGTATGGCCTTGGCCAGAACACACCTTCCACACTCATGACACCACTTTTCTACATCTTTTGCCATACATGGCCAATAACAGCGCGATCGTATCAGATGTAAAGTACGTTCCACGCCTTGATGTCCATGGTTGTCATGAAGACTGGACAGAACATTCCGCTGCAAACATTGAGGCAGAACTAACTGAAAGATCTCCTTGCCTCCGTCTGGAGCATAAATACAGCGATACAATACAGAATCTTTCTCCTTGAGCCGCTCCCACTGTCGAACAAGCTCCTTAGTGCCTACCCCAAACTTAGCTCTATCCTTTGGGCCTGGAAATTTACCTTCCCTCCAGTGAACCAAAAAGGGCCCAATAACTGGGTCCTGTCTCTGCAATAATGCAAGATCTACTCCTGAACAACCTGGAAGAGTAACAATCTCAGACTGAACGCACAAAGGTAAGCTCCCTGCAGTACTTCCTCCCTTGGAAGCTTCACCTAGCTGAGGCTCAACATACTGACGGGACAACGCATCTGCGTTCCCATTACGAGACCCTGGGCGGTACTTCAAGGTCAGATTGAAGGCAGCCAACTGGGCCGCCCACCTCTGCTCCACTGCACCAAGTTTGGCTGTATCCAGATATCGCAATGGGTTATTATCAGTATACACAGTACAGGACGTACCCAACAAATATTCCCTGAATTTCTCAGAGACTGCCCACTTAAGGGCAAGAAACTCAAGCTTCATAGAACTATAGTTCTGCATGTTTTTCTCAGATGGCCTAAGCCCCCTACTAGCAAAAGCAACTGGTCTTAACTTGCCTTCATACTCTTGTGACAGCACAGCTCCAAGGCCTGAATGGCTGGCATCTATTTCTAAAACAAACGGCTTCTGAAAATCAGCATTAGCCAAAACTGGAGCCGAAATCAAAGCTTGCTTCAACTTAAGGAAAGAATCCCCACACTCCACATTCCAATATGAGGCAAGAGGCTTCCTTGGAGTCTTACCCCTTTTTCCTGCTACATTTAACTGAGCCACTACCCGATGCAGTGGTGCTGCCATTTGTGCAAAACCTGCAATGAACCTACGATAATAACTAGCAAATCCAAGAAATGATCTTAATTCCGCCAAATTACTTGGAATTCTCCAATCTCGTACTGCTGCCACCTTATCTGGGTCTGTAGCAACCCCTTCCGTTGAAACAACATGACCAAGGTACCTAACCTGAGTCCGGAAAAAGTGGCACTTAGAAAGTTTTATCTTCAGCCTCTGCTTTTGAAGACGGGAAAACACCTCCTCCAACCTTTCTAAATGCTGTTGTACAGAAGAAGAAAAGACAATTAAATCATCCAAATACAACAGAACTGATTGATACCGGCAGTCTCCAAACATACGCTCCATGAGGCGCTGGAAAGTACTAGGAGCATTGCACAACCCAAATGGCATCCTATTAAATTCAAATAACCCAAATGGGGTGCAAAAAGCTGTCTTAGCCCTATCCTTTTCAGCAACCTCAACCTGACTATAACCACTGGCTAAGTCAAGCGTTGAAAACCATTTTGCCCCAGCAAGACCATCCAGGGATTCTTCAATCCGGGGCAATGGAAAAGCGTCTTTTCTGGTTTTTGAATTTAACTGCCGATAATCCACACACATTCTAAGTCCCCCATCCTTTTTCTGAACTAGTACAATTGGGGATGAATAGGGGCTACTACTTTCTCTAATTATTTGGCTATCCAACAGTTGTCTAATATGGGCTCTTACTACCTCATATTGTGAAGGGGGAATACGACGATAGGGCTGGCGAACTGGAGTCTCATCCAAAAGTGGGATCTCATGAGTTATTAAGTTTGTACACCCAACATCCAAATCAGCCTTAGCAAACAAAGAACGGTATTTCATTAATAATGCTTTGGCCTTCAACTGTTCACCCTCATTTAAACCCTCAAAAGATGGAAAACTTATCCCCTCTTCCCCCACATGCTCAGCTTGCTGACTAGTAACATAAGCCATGTGTTCATTGTCACTAAACTCCGCTGAAAGCTCAATCTGTGGGCTCTGTTCAGCAACTACCTTAGCCACACAGACAGTTGCTATAACACTACGTGGGGTCAACCAAACATCAGAATAACTAACATTTGTTACAGGTACATAAGCAATTCCTCTCTCAGATGAGATAAAAGCCGGAGATACCAACAGCCCCTCTGGCAAGTTGCCCTCCTCAAAATCTAAGGGTTCAACTAAAAATTGAAATTGTTCTTGTGAAGGAATCTTAGGACAGGTAACTGGAACCAATGTCAAAGCACCTGCGGTTACACATACAGGAGCCCCACCCCGTACTCGTACCTTATAGGATTCCAGTGAATTCAATATAACTTCCTCAACCTGGCAATGTCTCAAGGCTTGTCTCCATCCTGGAGCTGAATCCTGCACAGAAGGAATATCAAACAGACTAGATCCATGCTGTTGAAACAACTCCTGATAAAATCCTTTAATGACATTCATACCTACGACCCCAGGGGTTTTAATTTTTTTCAACTGCATTTGGGGATCACTGGGATCTTTCACTACCAAAATACCCATAGATGGCATACAATTACTGAAGAGTGTAATATCCAGCTCTAAATAGCCCAAATAGGGCAATTCTAGACCATTTCCTGCTCTAAGATCTAACCATGAGCAGTCCTGCAGTGAAACATTTTCAAGATGAGCAAAATATTTATTATAGCAACTTTCAGTTATAGTAGTGACCATTGAACCTGTATCCAATAGTGAAGAGACTACCACATCCCCAAACTTTACATCTATCACTGGACAATTGCTCACAAGTGTAGATGTCATACCTGCATTAGAGCCTGATGGTACCCCTACCAGTGTGTGGCTCTGCACACTGGCGGGTTCTAGTTTTCCGACTGAATTACAGGCTCCTTTTCCTGCTGTGTAGGTCTGGGGCGTGGAGGAGCTAAACAATAACGTGCAATATGTCCTAACTGATCACAGCGAAAACATCTCAAATCACTTTCTGCCTTTTTTTTTACTTCTAAAAGTCGGAAGAGAAGAAGGAACATTTGCTCCAGTGTTCAAAGGAATCAAAGCCTTCACCAAAGAGTCCAACTGACTCTGTTGTGCTTCAATAAGAGCTCTAAGTTCAGAATATTCTGACTGATTAATACTTTTGGGCTCATTAAGAACCTTAACTTGAGCCTCATTAGAAAAATACAAAGAGTCATGTTGTTTTTGTGTAAAAGACTGTCCTTCGCACTGTGCCATCCATTGAACAGCTTCCCTACGTACATCACGAATTGTCCAGTTAGGATGCAAACGTATTTGATCTCTTAATCTAACACCCAGGTTTTGATCTCTAACCCCATCACAAAACTGGTCACGGAGATCTTTTTGAGATTTAACATGAGCCAATTCATTTGACTTTACAATTTGATCCATTAAAGTCATCAAAGCATGTGAATAATCCAACAGAGACTCTCCTTCTTGTTGTTTACGATTAAAAAAACGTCGTTGCAGGGAAATATGAGAATGTGAGCATCCATAGATTTCTCTTAGAACTTTAAATATACCATCTACACGCTCTTTTTCTTCCCTTGGGAGGTATTTCACTTCTATTCGGGCAGCACCCTCCAGATGATTATATATCCACAAAGCTTTTTCCTTCTCTGTAGGTTTTGTTTGAATATGGATCTCTACCAATTCAATCCATTCTTCTATGGTAAGGGAATCGGACCTATCCAAATTCCCTGAAAACTTTGATACCTTCTCAGTTTGTTGGATAAACACCACTTGTCCCCCTCTCTCCGCTTCAGTTGCAGCTGAACCCACATTGTCCATGCCACTAATCGAAGGCCCAGATGAGGCAGCCGGTGAACGTTGCTCTAGATCCATAGTGCCTCCTACAGCTCCTTCCAAAGACATGGCGCTGAAACTCGCCTGCTATCAAAGCACAACAGCCCAATGTTGCTCTTGTTAATCAAAGAAAGGAAAAGAAAAAAAAGAAAAATCCCCCACTCACAATTATAATACTTTGCCAACAATAAACATGGGGAAAAAAATATTACCGACTACGCCAAAATGTTACAAGGCCCACCTCAAAAAAAACAAACATTCAAAACTCAGGTTCATTAAATAAATCCCCAAAGTTTATTGATGGCTTACATAATTAAGCAGGACACACACATGTAAGACAAGCAAGAGTTGAGCATCAAACCATACCAAAGGAAAGCAAAATACATCACAAAAAAGCATTCAATCAATTAATACCAAAATAAACCTTGTGAAATCACGCAATTCATAAACAAATCAGGTGCAAAAATAACTCAACTCTGCTTACATACTAAGCTGATGGTCCGCTTACAAAGTACACAAACAATGGGGGAAACAAACAAAATACAAACAAACGAAAGAAAACAAAAAAAACCCTAGTCCGCCCAACCTGCCATTTCTTATTTAATTACCCATTAAAGTACCTGGGCGGACTAGAAAACATAACCAAACCTAAACACTCAAACCAAATAAAGGGAAACTCGAAAATAACAAGAGCAACAAATGGGCTCCGTACCACTATCAGAGATCCAAAAGACGGCACGTGCACCTCGCGAATAACGGAATACACTCCACAGGACTATCTCCGTGATCCCAGAGCATCCACATGAACCTCTTGCGCCCCAAACAACAAGAGTACCAAATGTATTTCTGCCGGCCAGAAACAAACGCACTTACTCTTCTCGTTCCTACCGCTGATCTTTATATGTAGGCAACCACACCCCCTTCTCCCTAGGTGTCGTCTGCCACATATATATATATATGAAATAGTTAAAGTTTGAATGGAATCTCTAACTGAAGCGGTTTAGGCAGAATACTGGGGATTAGTTATTTAGAATGAACTCCTAACCAGAAGTTTTAGCCCCAGAATGATTTCTCCCCCACAGTATTTTTGACCTTTTAAGGTCCGTTGTGTTTTCATTCAGGTTTTTGTTTTTTTAATACTATCTTTTTTCTGCATTATGGTAGTGTGAGTAAATGCATAAATTGTGAACTATTACTTTGTGACGAGCAGGGCGGGCGAGAGCCGTGAGGGAACGGCGCGAGGGATAACGAGCTTCAGCTGCTCGGCGCACCGGTCTCGAATCTCTTGTTGAAAAGTTGAGTGTTCGGCGGTTCCCGCCTCCTTCTTCCCGTTCTTAAGAAGTTTTAAGAACTTTAACCTTAAACTTAAGAACCATTAACTTAAAAGTTTTTAACCAGTTTCTTCATCGCTGACTAATCAACCGCCTTCGATTGGACATTGCGTTCCTAAGCTTAGCGAAAATGCGCGTGATTGGTCAACGCTGTCTTTGAATGACGTGAACCTAAAATCTAAATCTAAGACGATTTAAACCAGCAATCGACACTTTTCATCGTAATATCTATGCATAAATATGCCTGAATGTAAAATACAAACTTGTACATCATCTCATAAGCTTCCATAGTGGATTCTATAACGTGAGCTTAAAATGGGCGCCAAAATTAATAACTCCCCAGCACGCAGAAGGTAATGCTAACTGACACACACAATATCACATTACGTTTTCACACAAAGATAGAAGTCGGCTTACATTAGCTGTAAAGACCAAATTACTTACAGTTTCAAAAACATTATGATCTTTACAGAGATGAAGGTACATTCAGTGTCAACAAAAACGACAAACTATACCTCACATTATAGTACGAATAATATTGCCTACTATATTTAAAATAAAGAGCAACATTTCTCATTACAGGATTTTCTAATACACAGGCATGAAAACGAGTCAGGGGTGAAAAAGGTCAGAAGGATATTACTCCTCTAGGGGGGTCCGGGGGCATGCTCCCCCGCAAGAAAAATTTAAATATTCCATATTTTAAAGCATCAATCTGATGCATTTTGAGATGCTTTTTTGCCAACCTGGGGAGAGCTGGAGAAACTTAACTTCAGCCATGAGTCAAAAATTATTATGGCCTCCTTACTAAGTATTATGCAAGCCATTTCATGCCAGCCCGTCACTGGGTCTAACATTTACAGTATATGAGGCACAATGTGGAAGGGGCACCACAAATGGCTTAATGCATCACCCCCACAAGAGATGGTGGACGTGCTGTAACTGAACTCTTCCATCATGATTGACAGCCAATACAATGTTATGTAATTCAGAAATCACAGCACTTTCATAATCACTAAGCCGTAGCGATTTCAAATTTATTAAGATTTATTGTTCAGCATTACTTGAGCATTTTATAATTGGCTTGGCATGGCTTGTTGATGTCTTCCTCTTATCTGAGGAAACATAAATGACGGAGTATTTTAAGATAATCCTTGCGATCCGTGTGATCATCGATTCCAGAGGATTAAGTTAACTCAAAACAATATTTCACCTTTCCACATCGAACCCAGGCCGTTTACCTTCAGGAGTCAGAAGTACCGCGATTACTGTCGCCGACTGTTCGTCAGTCAAAAGGCGTGAGTGGAAGGGGGATCGAGCGGGAATCTTTATTGGTGTCGATTTTCAGTCTCTTTTTAATGATAGGCTTTACGCATCTGTCGATCATCCCTCACTTGCTATTTGGTGGAAGAACCTAGTTCGCAATTCACTGAATCGCAGTTCACTGGATATGACCCCCCCCCCCCCACACACACACACACGATTCACGTAGGTCACCTACTTTGGTTTCAAAACGGCGAATTTCGCCGAAAGGTGAGGGATTTTCATGCCTGCTAGTCAGCATGAGTTAAAATGAACAAAATTCATTATTAGTTCATGTTAAATTTCAACATTTGCTCAATTTTAATTTAATTCAGCTAATTTTCAACATTACTAAAATCAAGCTGTATTGATGTTACCGTAACTCTTGAACCGCTGTGCCATCCATCAGCAAATGGCAGCCGCTTTCGGGGAGATCGGGTGGACGGAGGATTTGAACGGAGAGATATGGATCGTGGCTGTTTTGGGGAGTTTTGGATCACATAAATAAAAGTAGAAACAAACTAAAACATGGCGAAGGAGCTGTTACGTGTTGTGGTATATAAACGTCCAAGACGAAGTGGGGTATAGAAATGCAGACTTCAATTATAAACTCAGGAACCCACAAATTCACAAATGAGAACCAACAAGGACTGAGGGAGAACACCGGGCTTAAATACAAGGAACACAGGGGAGGATGTCCGGAGGACGCCCACTCTGTTCGTATTTAATGCAATAAACAAGCAGGAGCTGAATCAACGTGTGTCTTTATTAACATGGCCCATTTCGCGTGCCGGAATTAACGTCACAACAGGATACAACACATATATGGTATTTCACCATAACATCTCCCTTTCTTTAATTAACAACCCCAGTCCCGACTATGAACTCAAAGTTTACTAAACCGAATTTATGATGTGAAACTAACTGCATTCCTGGTGCGTTAATCTAAGACCCTGAACAAATCTTACAGGTCAAGTCTCTGTGGTGGCCGCGACTGACGGCCGCTGCGTGTGATGATAGGGGTTCCGATCTCTGTAGGCCTGTCGAACACTTGCTGCCTCCGTTCTTGCGCTTGCTCTGGCACACATTCTGCGATGTCCGACATGACACCCTCTGTGCTTGCTGTTACCCCGTTGCTGGTCACTGAGCACTGGCTGCTCTCCTTTCTCGCTGCCTGTTGGTGATTAAGTTGGGCGGAGCGCTCAGCTCTCCGCAAATCCACACGGTTGCGCCTGTATAATGTGCCATCCACATCCACCACATACGATCGCGGATTCACCTTTCCCAGACACTGGCCTCTCCGCCATCGGCCCGTGCGGTCTCCAGGCAGTGGTTTCATTCGGATGTGTTCGCCGACATTGAGCTCTGGGAGGTCTTTGGCTCTCTCGTCATAATGGAATTTCGCTATGCGCCGTTTCCACCGCAGTTTCTCTGAAACTCCTTCGACCACCTTAGGGAAAAGCAAACTGTTTGCCGTGGGAAGTCCCGTCCTAAGTCTGCGGGACATAAGTCTCTGTGCAGGACTGCTGTCCAATCCGTCTGTGGGCGTGTTTCGCCAGTGCAGAATTGCCAGCCATGGATCTGTTCCGTCTAGTTTAGCCCTCTTACAAAGTGATTTCGCGATCTTCACCGCAGATTCAGCCTTTCCGTTCGATTTTGGGTGCTGGGGTGAAGATGTTACATGTATGAACCCCCACTGTGCCGCGAATTTTCTGAACTGTTCGCAAGCGAATTGCGGCCCGTTGTCAGTTATCACCTGATCTGGCTGTCCATAACGTGCGAACTGCACTTTACAGCGCGTAATGACTGTGTCTGCTGTCAGATCTGGCAACTGATCAATTTCCCAGTAGTCCGAGTAGTGGTCCACAACAATAAGAAATTCTCTGCCACCGTACGCATACAGATCCATGCTAACAATTTGCCAGGGGCGTGCAGGGATTTCATGGGACATCATCGTTTCTTTTTGCTGATTGTGCGCATACTCATTACACGCGGGGCAGTTAGCCACATAATCCTTTATTTCACCTCTCATATTGGGCCAGAACAGTGTTTCCCTCGCCTGTCTGTAACAGGCCTCTCCTCCTATGTGAGTGGCATGAATGCGACTCAGCATTGCTGCTCTCAATGCTTTCGGTATAATGACGCACTGACCTCTGTATAACACACCGCTCTGAATGTTCAGTTCGTCTCTGAATGGCCAATACTCACGCACTGAGAGCGTCACATCTTCTTTGCGCTCTGGCCAGCCTGTTAGCACGATCTTTACTAGCTCCTGCAATGCATCATCAGCTTTGG
The DNA here is from genome assembly GCA_037194245.1 of Opsariichthys bidens. Lineage (NCBI taxonomy): Eukaryota > Metazoa > Chordata > Actinopteri > Cypriniformes > Xenocyprididae > Opsariichthys > Opsariichthys bidens. The sequence goes on along the minus strand of CM074283.1, from coordinate 2,708,893 downwards.
TCTCAGCTACAATTTGATGGAGACTGGTGTCGGTCACATTGAGGTGTAGGGTTTGGTCTATGAGTGAGAACACGGTCTCAGTGCTGTCCATGGGGCGCACAGTATGCTGTTGTGGTTTGGGCTCGCTGAACACCCGCTTGTCGAGCGCTGCTCTGCTCAGCGTATCACTTATGTACATCTCCGGACCAGGCTTGTACACAACATTCAGGTTATAGTTTTGCAGCTGCAACATCATACTTTGGAGGCGTTTCGGGGCACTCAGCAGTGATTTCTTAAAAATTGTCACGAGGGGTTTATGGTCGGTTTCAGACGTGATCATCTCCCTGCCATACAGATAGTGATGGAACCTCTGACATGCGAACACAATGCTCAGGCATTCCTTCTCAATTTGGGCATAGTTTTGTTCGGTACGCGTGAGTGCCCGAGAGGCGAAGGCCACAGGTTGTCCCTGCTGCAGCAGGCAGCAGCCCAAACCGTTCTTGCTGGCGTCGCTTTGTATTGTCACCGGCTTGTCGATGTCATAATACTTTAAAACAGGCGTGTCTGTGATCATACGTTTTATTTCTTGAACCGCCTCGTCGTGCTTAGGGAGCCAATGCCACGCTATGTCTTTGTCCAAAAGCCTGCGAAGCGGCTCACATACCTCTGAAAGCCGCGGGAGGAACTTGGCCAGGTACGTCACAAATCCGATGAAACGCTGAACTGCTTTTACATCCTGTGGTGTCTGCATCGCCAAGACTGCTTTCGTTTTCTCTGGGTCAATACGCAACCCTTCTGCTGATAATATGTGCCCATGAAAGTGCACCGCTTTCAGTTTGAATTGCAATTTTGTTTCGCTCAATCGGAGTTTCACAGCTCTGCATCGCTCCATCAGGGCGCGGAGATTTCTGTCGTGATCTGACTCGGCTTCTGTGTCTGAATCACCACAGCCAACGACTAATATGTCATCCGCAATGGGCTCTATGCCGCGGAGTCCCATCAACATCTCGTGTTGCTTGCGCCGATAGATTTCTGGTGCCACCGAAACGCCGAAGGGCAGTTTACACCATCTCATCCGCCCCCATGGTGTCCAGAAAGTTGTCATTAGGCTGCTTTCATTGTCCAGTTTGCAGTGTAGAAAGGCGTCGCGAACGTCTACTAGTGTGAACAGACGTGCTTTGGGTAGTTTATACAGAACGTCTTCCAGCGTTGGCATGTGATAGTGAGATCTTTGAAGTGCTTGATTCAGGTGCTTTGGGTCTATACATATTCTTACTTTGTCTGGCTTGGCTACGACTACCATGTTGCTTATCCATGGTGTAGGTTCAGTGACGGTTGTGATGTGCCCGTCTCTCATGTACTTGTCCAACTGCTCTTTTACTTTAGCTTTCAAAGCCACTGGCACGTTCCGTGGCGCGCATTGCACAGGTGACACGCTACTGACGAGCACAAACCGAACCTCTCCTGGGACTGACTCGACTGGGTCGTTAAACACGTCCTTGAAATTGTGAGTTAACTGTTGCTTCGTGAGCGGCGTGTCAGAGCATACAACTAATCTGTGAAGCTCCTCTGGAATGGTAAACTTCATCAGACCTAGCCGCTCACACGTGTCTCCCGAGAGTAATGGCTCTTGATCGGCTTCGACCACTTCAAAAACTAGTTTCTGCTTGGAGCCCTTTACGACGCATTCTGTGTGAAATTGCCCCAGAGAAATCATTGTGGCGCCAGAATACAATTTCAGTCTTGTTGTGCTCGGGTGCAGGGGGCTTTCTGGATCCAGTTTCTCTTTAATCGTGCGACTCATAATATTGCAAGTCGCTCCCGTGTCCAGCTGACAGGCCTGCTTTCTTTTATTAAGCGTCAGGTTAACGAACCATCTTGGACCTGGGGACTTTACTGTGTCAATGCATTCCTCAGCAGCGAAAAGTCGACCTTCACTGTAGGGTCCTTGCTCATCCTGACTATCGTCCATCATGACATTCACTCTGCCGGACCTGTCAGCTCTGTGGCGGGCTTTACAGACTTTGGCGAAATGATTCAATACACCGCAAGATCGACAGGTCTTTCCATATGCGGGGCACTGCTCTCTGCCTTTCTTGTGACCACCCCCACAATATTTGCACCCAGCAGTTCTGAGCGTATGTTCATTGTTCACTCCACCATCCTGGCGTTTCAGCCTTTGCGCTTGTGCAATATTTACAGTGTCAGTGAATGTATTGTCGATTGCTTTCACGCGTTGCTCGGTGGCTTCTGCCAGCCGGCATATTTCCACAGACTGGTGTTCTCATTGGCAATGCCCAAGACAAGTCTATCGCGAATCATTTCGTTTTTGAGCTCCCTGTATTCGCAGGTCGATGCTCGCTCCCGCAACCTCGTGAGAAAGCTGTCTATAGGCTCGTCCGCTTCCTGCTTGCAACACCCGAACATATACCTTTCGTAGATCACATTTTTCTCGGGCTTGAGGTAGTCTCCCAGTACATCAAGTATGGCTTTCGGGTCCTTCGTTTGTTCTTCACTCAACACAATGTTATGACTGTAAATATGACGACATTCATTGCCCATTAGTCGCCGTAGTGCTGCCGCTCTCACCTCTTTGGGCTTCTCGATTAGCCCGGTAGCTAGTTCATAGTCTTCGAATTCCACTCTGAAATTATCCCAGTTTTTTGATATGTCTCCCGACATCCGCATGCCCTCAGGGGCAGGAATGCTGTTTGAGGCCATGTTCAGGATCTAGTGCTCACTTCTGACACCATGTTCGTATTTAATGCAATAAACAAGCAGGAGCTGAATCAACGTGTGTCTTTATTAACATGGCCCAGGCGTCAACGACGCGCGTGCCGGAATTAACGTCACAACAGGATACAACACATATATGGTATTTCACCATAACACACTCGTTCACTCATTCACTAACCCCTATATAGTGCATGACAGTTGAGCGCACTATATCAGTAAAGAGTGAACGAAAATGAGTGAGCGAATTCAGACGCTGACGTTAATAGTGTGGTATACTGAATATTCAATATAAGTTATGTTTATATGGTATATTTTTCTTTGAATCCATTTTATAAATTGTTATTTTTCTAAAATCGTTAAATAGTGTTTAATTTCCTGTTTGTTCTGAATAGGTATTATGTGCGTTTATTGAATTAATTATTTTGTTTGGCATACCTGCGTCATGACGTCATTGCACGCTTCAGCAGGTGGCGCGCCCGTGATGTGCTTCATTCAGAGTAAATACGCCATCAAAGAAGTCATCACTACAGCGCTCTTTTTCATTTTTCTTTATTCATCTTTATAAACTTCTTTTCAGGAGTACTACAATTTTGGAGGCACCGCTGGGATGCATGTCAGACGGGTCATCCTTCGTTATCGTCAGGAACGCCTACTGACATCCATCTCTTAACTACCCAGATGTGGAGCAGTTGAGTGAAGTGACCAGGCAAAACTGATTGAGCGGAGCGTGCATGTGGGGTACAGCAACCACCAGAAGCAGCTGATTCAAGTCAGATAAGTCAAAGTTCACACGCGAAACTGTGAAACACTGCAATAAAGATGGATGCTTTGCACAGCCTTCAGGAAGAAATCGGTGAGAAACTGTGCGCATTGCCTAGAGGAAAATTGATTGAGCTGGGCCAGTTCCTTGAAATTCATATAGAAGCAAATGTCACACGCCTTTCCCTAGTCAGTCTTCTAAGTAGTTATCTGCTACGAAAGGATCTGGAGGAACTTGAGGATGGAGGTATGGCGGAACTACTAAACATAAATGAGAAATTGAGCGAAATGATGTTAACTGATGTAAATGTGGATGAGCAAAATCCAGCCCAAAGACAAATGCGGGAAATTAAACACGCAACCGATTCACTCCCCTCTGTGCAAACACATTCGCCTTTCCCACAGGGCACCAGCTCAGCACCAGCATCAGCAGGCGGTGTTCCAGTTAACTCTTCGCTGCCCCCACAGGGACAAATAATACCGGCTGTATGGCACCGAGAGTTTAAGATTTCAGGTTTTATCGGAGAGCCTGGCCAAAGAGAGAGATTAACCTTTTCGAGTCTAGCACGTCAAATTGAAAGCGGACTGAATAAGGGCTACCAAGAACAAGAAATCGTTGATGCAGTCATTCGGGCCATTACACCAGGCCTTCAATTACGTAGCTACTTGGAAGGAAAGACAGATTTGACTCTACCGATGTTAAGACGAATTCTTCGTTCCCATTACCAAGAAAAGAATGCAACGGAGTTATATAAACAGTTGACGACAGAATCACAACGTTCAAAAGAAACGCCCCAAAGTTTCCTCATACGTGCGCTTGACTTGAGGCAGAAAATTCTCTTTGCGTCACAAGAAGACGAATCAGGTTTGAAGTATGATCCAGTACTTGTACAGAATATGTTTCTTCACACTGTGTTAACAGGTCTACAAAATGACCGTATCCAGGGTGATCTCCAGCCGTACCTGACAGATACCACAGTCACAGACGAGAGGCTGTTGGAAAAGTTGAATGTAGCATGCTCCCACGAGGCTGAGAGACAGAGTAAAAGAAAGAGTGAACGAAGTGCCAGTGTGAATGTCACTCAGTTAAGTGAACCATCTCCGCAGTTAAAAAGCAAGCAAAAGCAGCCAAAATTTGATGTGATGTCACAGTTGAAAAGTTTAAGTGAAGAAGTCATGCAGATAAAGGAATCAATGCAGCAACCCTCTCCTCTGCAGCAACAATGCGCTGTTGTCAGCAGTGATGTCTCACCTCTAAGAGCAGCCCATCAATCCATCTCAGAAGGGAATCAGGTACCACAACACCAGGTCTGGAGGGCAAGTCAAAATGGAAGTGAGCAACAGCAGTATCCATTTCAAGCACCTCATTTCATACCACCACCATATCAACGACGGGTGAGTCCAATGCCAGCGCAATATGTCCAACCAACCCAATCATCTCATTATGCAGCTCAAGGGTTCTATCCACAGCAGTTTAACGCAGAGTCACAGCCATACCCAACAACACCGCAACCACAATATTTCCAGCCTTACCGACAGACACGCCCCTCGAGGCCAAGACAGTGTTTTCATTGTTATCAAGCGAGATCGACGGAACTGTGCACCCATTGTTACTGCTGTGGCAGCAATGAACATTTTCTGGCGGGTTGCAAAGAGAGAGGTCCCCGATCACAGAGTAGAGTTCAGTTAAACGGGGACGGGTTGCCACCACGGGACAGGGAGTAACCCAGCAAGCGAAATTGTCCCCTCCACATCCAGAGCAGCGTATTGAAAGCAGTGGATTACAGCCAGAGATCATCCCCTTTGAGTGTAATATAATTTCAGAGTATCAAGTCAACAAACATTCGCCTGTGACTTCTCTGGTCGGTAAACAATGCTTAGTAACATGTTATTTGAACGGATACAAAACAGAGGCATTGTGGGACACAGGATCCCAAGTGTGCATTGTAGATCGGAAATGGAAAGACCAGTATATACCTGGAGTAAGGGTACGAGATGTTTCCGACGTCACAGAGGCTGCAGACAACTTGAATCTGGTCGCAGCCAATGGTTCCAGCATGCCCTACGAAGGGTGGGTTGAAATCACGTTCAATTTGGCTCCTCCTGCAAACAGGATGAAAGAATTAGTCATTCCTGTACTGGTTCTAAAAGGGCAGCAGTTGTCCAAGCCAATCATTGGCTACAACGTAATTGAGCAGGTAATGAAACAGAGTGAAGCAAGTGGGCAGAGTGATGGGAGCAAATGGCTCTTGAACAAGACTGTTAGAAGCGCCTTTCCAAGTTTGAGGAGAAGTAAAATTCAAACATTTATTAACTTGGTGACCGCTGAGAGTGCAAGCGAGTATTGTGTTAAGGTGACAAAAACGCATGTCAGTGTGCCAAAACATGCTATCGTGCAAGTCAAGTGTCAAGTAAAAGCACCATGTATGAGGCAGGATAGTGTCATGTTGTTTGAACCATCTGTCAACCCACAGTACCCTGATGGACTGGAACCCCTTGAAACACTCTTAACTCTGAAAAAGGGAAGCCGACCTGTGGTCCAAATCAGTGTCCAGAATGTGACCGACCACGACATCCTCCTGGTGGGAAAGACTGAGCTTGGGACAGTACAAACAATAAAGTCAGTGCTACCAGCAACAGAGTCATTTTGTGTAACGACAGCCTGTGTTAATGGAAGTGTGAAGCCAGCAAGTGAGTGTGAGGTTAACAGTGAAGGTGTGTGGGACCCACCTGTGGATGTGAGTCATTTGTCTATGGAACAACAGCAGAAAGTTAGACAAATGCTGCGAGAGGAACGTCATTCCTTCTCAAAATCAGATGAGGACATTGGGTGTGTCAAAGACCTACAGTTGAGCATCAGTTTAACAGATCAGACACCTGTTGTGCGGATGTATACATCTGTTCCAAAGCCGTTGTACCAAGAAATGAAAGACTATCTCCATGATTTGATCGCCCAGGGGTGGATTAGAAAATCTCATTCGCCTTACTCATCCCCAATTGTGTGCGTCAGAAAGAAAGATGGCAGTCTGAGATTGTGTATTGATTACAGGGGCCTCAATCAGAAGACAGTGCCTGACCGCCAACCGATTCCAAGAGTGCAGGATATACTGGATGGCTTGGGAGGAAATCAATGGTTCTCCCTGTTAGACCAAGGGAAAGCGTACCATCAGGGTTTTGTGACACCAGAAAGCCGGCCATTAACAGCTTTTAGTACCCCTGGGGGTTATATGAGTGGATCCGTATTCCTTTCGGGCTCATGAATGCTCCAGCTGCATTCCAGCAATTCATGGAAGGATGTTTGGAAGGGCTACGAGATAACATTTGTGTTCCTTACCTAGACGACATCCTGGTCTTCACAAAATCCTTTGACGAGCATGTTGAGGCAGTAAGGAAAGTCTTGCAGCGGTTGTGGTCACACGGGGTGAAATTGAAGCCCAAGAAATGTGAGCTGTTCAAGAAGGAGGTCCGCTACCTGGGAAGGATTGTGTCGAAAGAAGGGAGTAGGATGGATCCAGCAGACACTGTAGCAGTGACAGCATTGAAGGACAAGAGACCCACCACAGTAGGGGAGTTGAGGAAGATCTTGGGCTTGTTAAGTTACTACCGCCCTTACATTAAGGACTTTTCGAGGATTGCGTGCCCCTTGTATAGCCTGTTGAAAAATGACAATAGCAAGGCACAGACAAGAACTAAAGGGAGAAGAGGGACACCCCTTAAAAGTTATGTAGCTTCATCAAGTCAGCTGATTGAATGGGCGGAGCAACATCAGGCAATACTCGAAGAATTGATTGATTACCTTGTCAAGCCACCTGTGCTCGGGTTCCCAGATTTCACAAAGCCCTTTGTACTGCACACTGATGCGTCCAATCTGGGACTGGGAGCTGTCCTCTATCAACATCAAGAGGGAAAATTGAGAGTGATTGCTTACGGATCAAGGACATTGACAACAGCAGAACAGAACTACCATTTGCACAGTGGAAAATTGGAGTTCCTGGCTCTCAAGTGGGCTATCACGGAGAAGTTCAGGGATTATCTCTACTATGCACCAACTTTTACAGTGTACAGCGACAATAATCCCCTTACCTACGTTTTGACATCTGCCAAGTTGAACGCAACAGGATGCCGATGGGTCGCGGAGCTCGCTGATTTCCACTTCACTATTCGGTATAGGCCTGGAAGGGAAAACATTGATGCCGATGCATTATCCAGACTGACAACGCTCTCAGAGAAAAACATACCAGAGTACACAGTGGAACTTTCATCGGATTCCATAGGGGCTATGATACAGGTGGTGGAAGTTCAGTTTGAGCAAGGTATGCCGTGGTCCTTCGCTGTCGCTTGTCAGGATTCACCAACATGTGCAGAGATCAGTAAAGCACCAGCAAGACCCATGACTAAGGAGGAGATCATGAGAGCTCAGAGGGAAGATAAGGATATACAGTTCATTATTCATCACTTACAGTCTGGAATAAAACCTTCCTCTAAGCAATTGAGATCTGTGGGTTCAACAGCCAACGGAATGATGAGAGGGTGGGATAAGTTGATGCTGGATGAGGATGGTATTCTGCGAAGGAAAACAGCACAGAGAACTCAGCTTGTATTGCCTGCAGAATTCAGGAAAATTGCACTTGAAGAATTGCATGACAAAATGGGACACCAAGGTGTTGATCGGACCACGAGTTTGGTTAGAGACCGCTTTTTCTGGCCCCACATGCAGCGAGACATTGAGTATTATGTGTTGCGGACCTGCTCCTGTGTGAAGCAGAAGAAACCGTGCCGGGAGACGAGAGCACCCCTTAAGCCAATCACAACGACTTACCCATTCGAACTTGTCTCTGTGGATTTCCTTCACCTCGAAAAGTGTAGAGGAGGATATGAATATATCCTTGTAATAGTTGATCATTTCACGAGATTCGCACAGGCATATGCGACAACGTCAAAATCCGGCAAAACTGTTGCCGACAAACTCTTCAATGACTTTGCCCTCAAGTTTGGATTTCCGTTGAGAATACATCATGATCAAGGGGGAGAGTTCGAAAATCAGCTGTTTGGACAACTGCAGAAGTACAGTGGGATCACTGGTTCGAGAACTACTCCCTACCACCCCCAAGGGAATGGGCAGGTGGAGAGATTTAATCGAACATTGTTACAAATGTTGAAAACTCTCACTGAAAAGCAGAAATCAAATTGGAAAGACTCACTGAACAAGTTGATCTATGCCTACAATTGTACAAAAAGTGAAGTGACTGGTTTCTCCCCGTTTCACCTCTTGTTTGGTCGTTCCCCAAGACTTCCCATTGATGTGCTCTTCGGGCTTGGCACAGGCAGCCCACCATGAACAAGAGCGAGTACCTGGAGACATGGAAACGAGGGATGCAAGAAGCACAGGAGATCGCGAGGGAGCATATGAAAAAGGCGAGTGAGCGTAATAAAAGGAATTATGATCAGAAAGTGAGATACACCGATCTTGACTCAGGAAGTCGAGTCTTGGTAAGGAACCTGACCCCAAGGGGAGGACCAGGTAAACTTCGGAACTATTGGGAAGAACAAGTTCATGTTGTTGTACGCAGAGTTGCAGAGGATGTGCCGATTTATGAGATAAAGCCGGAGCAGGGAAAAGCGAGGTCACGAGTATTACATCGAAACCTGTTGATGCCATGTGATCACTTACCTCTCAAAATCGATCCAACGCCGAGGTCCAAGTCAAAGCGGAGACAGCCACAGGAGAACTCCAGTGTACCTGCAAACAGAATGGGAGAAAGTGACTTGGAAAGTGAAAGTGACTCTGAGTATTATGTACCAGTTGAGCCTTGCCAGTTGGGGAAACGGCGAAGTAGTTATGATCAGAGACAAGAGGAAATAACAATACAACCTTCTTCCCCTGAGTTGCCTGCCCATCAGAATGTATCAGATAGTTCTGCATTACTACAGCTCGAACTAGAACAGTTACCTCCAGCTGAGGCAGAACAAGTTGTTTCCACACCTGCTCATGTACCTGTGAAGGAGCAAAAATCTAAACTGTGTGGAAATCAAATGGAAAATGAGCTGGGTGCACGTGAAAACTTACCTGGGGAAGAATCCGAGGAAATGGAGCCAAATGACAGACCTGTTGAGGTGCAAAGAGAATACCAGTACTCAGGGAGGCAACGACGACCACCAAAGCAGTTTACGTATGATAGCTTAGGGACCCCCACCTGTTACAAAGTGCAAGTAACTGGTCCTGGGTATGATCCACACCCTCCTAACATGTGGGACACCTACATTTACGTCTTGGATGCCAATGATGTTTTCTTACCCGAGACCATCTTTTGTGTATTAAGTTTGATTTGAAACGGAAATTGCAATAACACATACACTAATTATCTTATTTACTGTGAAAGAACTGGTGAAAGACAATGGACTGTTGCACACACATACACTAATTATCCTGACGGACTATGAAAGACCAAAACAATGAACTCTTGCATTCACTTACACAAACTGGGCTGTTTCCCAGACCAACGGGACATAGACTCTTTTGTAAGACCTAAAAAAAAAAAAAAAAGAAACTGAGTGAACACTTTGGAAAAACGTTTTGAAACTTTTTTTTTTTTTTTTTTTTTTGCAGAGACTTTGAGTAATACCTTTTTGCAGTTTTTTTTTTTTAAATGGCATAGGCCTGGGACTTAAGTTTTGTGCATTGAAATGGACCTTCGTGTTTTGTTTTGTTTTGTTTTTCTCTTGGACACTGGATGGAACCCCTAAACTTGAAGGTGTTAAAGGGGGCATAATCTCTTGCATTTCAGTCTAGGAAGACCAAAATCAGTTGACGAGGACTGTTGGTAAATGTGAACCTGCAGTGTTATCATAGAGAAAAATGTGACTGAGTATACAAATGAAAAAGTGTGTGTGTAAAAAGACAAAAAAAGTTGTTAAACAGAAAATGTCAGACATTTATTAGACCATTGGTAGATGTCGGGACGACATCTTTTCCTGTAGGGGAGAGTGTGGTATACTGAATATTCAATATAAGTTATGTTTATATGGTATATTTTTCTTTGAATCCATTTTATAAATTGTTATTTTTCTAAAATCGTTAAATAGTGTTTAATTTCCTGTTTGTTCTGAATAGGTATTATGTGCGTTTATTGAATTAATTATTTTGTTTGGCATACCTGCGTCATGACGTCATTGCACGCTTCAGCAGGTGGCGCGCCCGTGATGTGCTTCATTCAGAGTAAATACGCCATCAAAGAAGTCATCACTACAGCGCTCTTTTTCATTTTTCTTTATTCATCTTTATAAACTTCTTTTCAGGAGTACTACAATAGCACGCGCCAGACAGTCATTAACATTTCCTATACCCGTCTGTAATATGTGCTGTTTAGCTTAATGAATTGAATATTACTGTTTATTTGTCATGTTTATTGAGAATAAAAACACCTGTGTCATGCTATTCAGTAAATTTATATTTAAAAAATAACAGAACAGAAACACTACACTGTCACATTTGTTTATAAATAATATAATAGTAAATAAATGCAATATAAAAAACAGTATACAATGTACAGTTCACTAACATATGAGAAAAATCCACCAAATTTATCATATGATAATAAGTATATATATTATGATATAAATCTGTATCATTTCGCTTCAAAATATCTTTACAAAAATGTTTTAATTGATAAAAAATTACACTTACATTTGTAGAAGTTGCCGCTTCCCGTATTGCCGTCCGCCATATTTATTTTTCTTTCGCGCTCGATCGTCTTATCGCGTTGGATTTTGGGTAACGGCGCTTTAACGACTGTGAACATCGAACGTACACTCAAAATCAGAGAGGATTGTGGGTAAAAGTAGTGAACGAATGTAGGGAATGAAGTCGTTCACTCAGAATTCGGACAGCACTACAAAATGGCCTACACCCGATATAGTGCACTATATAGTGGATAGGGAGCAGTTTCAATGTAGGCAAAGGTCTAACAGAAATAAAATCAGCATAAATAGTCAAGAATGCGATTTTCTAGGGGTTTTTTTTTGGTTCGTTCCAACGGTCAGACATGTATTTATCATTGAGTCCAGAGAAATTTAAGGTTTTGATTATTAAGATTATCTACTTTTAAAAAAATATAATGCATAATGTTAGTAGCCCTGAGTTTATTAATCACATTCTTCCACTTGAGTAAACTTAGAAGGAACTATCTACACACCTCAGCCTACTGCATGCAAAATTACTACAGTGGTGTGACTATACATGTTAATTTAAACATTTCAATTGTATTGGTTTATTAAATATGATACACAAAGCAATTTGCTGGTGGAAGAAAATCACACATTTCAGAGGAACGTTTATCATTGACGTCTCTGTTTGTCATTTGGGAATCTACAAACAGATTCAGAGTATTTTATTTAATGCCATGTCAGCAATCAAAGCTGTTTTCATGGCAAAATTTAAATGACAAAAACACAAATATCATAAATAAAAATAAAAACAAAACAAATATAAACAGCAAGTCATATTATACAATTTTTTAATTAACATGATAAAAAAAAATCCAAAACCTTTTCAGGCATAATCTCATTAAATATGTGAAGTAACTTCATAAAAGAGCATCTGCTTGTGTTCAGTCCAGGATAATCTAATTAAATATGTTTGACAGATAAGGGAATCTTACGAAACATATATAAAGTTGAGTCTTTAAGTAAAAAAGCTTGGGTCAATTTTTAATGTCCTAATGAAGAGCTTCGGAATCTACAAACAAAACAAATCCATAAATCCAGAGTATTTAGTGTATTTCCAGGGACACGGAGCAGAGTAAAGCTGGCTGAAAAGGTTTGTTCCCGTTTTTTTTGTTGTTGTAAACAGTTTCTGTGTTTTTCCCCATCACGTCGTATCTCATCAGATACAATCGGTGTAAACAGCCAGAACTAGTGTGTTTGGTTTAAACTTGTTAATTTGTTTTAACTTAAGATGAGTCTCCGTTAGCCCAGAATGCTTTCTGGAAAATAGACGGAGACTGAACTCGGACACAGAAACTATTGAATAGAGACCAAATCAACTGTCCACATTTCCAACATCTTACGATCATATTGCATTGATATAAATACATTCTGTTAATATGTATGTATTATGCTCTCATCTTCATTTGTATTTTTGTTTTATGTTATGTTTGTGGGCCAGGTAATCACGGCTCTGTATGTCATGTGACCTAATCAGTGGCTGAATGAATGCACCTGCCTGCCTTTGTTTAAATAAAAGTGTCAGTCAGAGCGACTGTGGATGGTGAAAGAGTAAAACGTGTGTGAAGTGTTATCTCTGAAAACAGCTCTGCTAACAGGTTATGGGCCCAGTTAAAGTTTGAGTGTTAAAGAGACGGGTGAAAGTCACAACGAATACAGCGTGTACCCGAGTCTGAAAGAGACACAAGCCAACATGAGTAGAAGACAGAAGGAAGCGGTGACAACGAGCCGCTGGTCAAGACTAGTCTTCGACGGCGATGAGAGGAACTATGAGCTATGGGAGACGAAATTTTTGGGCCACCTTTGTTTGCAGGGACTAAAAGAAACTATTTTAAATGAGCCTGCTGACGAAGATGAGGAGGATACAGTGAAAAAACGCCGAAGCCTATGCGGAGCTGATACAGTTCTAGATGACAAAAGTCTGTCACTGGTCATGAGGGAAGCAGCAGACGATGGACGTGCGGCACTGGAGATTTTACGAGAATATTATGCTGGCAAAGGGAAGCCCAGGGTAATAAGCTTGTACACAGAACTAACTTCACTGCAGAAAGCGCCCCATGAGAGTGTTACAGAATATGTCATCAGAGCAGAGACTGCAATTACTGCTTTGAGAAATGCAGGTGAGAATTTGAGCGATGGACTTTTGACAGCAATGGTTTTAAAGGGACTTCCAGAGACATTTAAACCTTTTCTATTCATGTTACTCAAAGCGACGATAAAGTGACTTTTGCTGAATTTAAGACTAAGCTCCGAAGTTATGAGGACATTGAAAAATATGCGGATGACTACATCCGGAGATGATGTAATGAAAGCAAGAGCGCAGCTTGAAATGAAATCCGCTTTAGTAGACTGTGGGGCTGGAAATCCTGACATTGTCTGTTACAAGTGTGGCACAAAAGGCCACAAGGCAAGAACATGCCAGCGTAAGCAGTGGTGCAATCGATGTAAAAGTACCACTCACCGCGATGCAACCTGTAGACGGAGAAAGCAGCGGGATAACGCAAGAAAAGTGTCGGAGGAGACGGGTGACAAAGAGTATGTTTTTCAGGCAAGCGACACTGAGATGTGGAGGCATGATGACCAAAGGAGAGGCCTAATGGTGGATGCGGGTGCAACTACACACATCATCACAGACATCGCGAAATTTCAGAGGATGGACAGCAGTTTCCAGGCCGGGACACACTGCGCGGAATTGGCTGATGGCACTAGGTGCAGCGGCGTTGCCAAGCAAAGAGGAGACGCAGAAGTTTGTTGGGTGGACAGCAGAGGACGGCGCCTTTAAAACAATGTTAAGAAACGCGCTATACATCCCAACATATCCACAGGACATCTTCTCTGTGAAGGCAGCCAACTCGAACGGAGCAACGGTGAAGAACGTTCTGCTACATAAAGACGGTACCAAATTCCCCATACACGTGCACAACAAACTGTACTATTTGCACACGATAGACAATGAATGTATTGACCAATGTAAAAAATGTTATGACTTGCAGACATGGCATGAGATATTAGGTCATTGCAATTATGGAGATTTAATTAAACTGGAAAAATGTTGTTGATGGTAGGAAATTAGGAGTAGGGGAGACAAACTTATCCCACGCTGTGAAATTTGCATGCAGGGAAAAGTTTATTGAGACTCGGAACAGAGTGCCGGATGCAAGAGCCAAAGCAGCACTAGAAATGGTGCACACAGACTTAGCAGGGCCTATAGACCCAGTGTCCAGAGACGGTCATAGATATGCATTATCTTTCACAGACGATTATTCCAGTGCGGTGTTTGTGTATTTTTTGAAGAATAAGAGTGACACTGTGACCGCCACGGAAAAAAATTTCTTGCTGATATGGCTCCATATGGAAAAGTTAAATGCATTAGGTCTGACAATGGCGCAGAATTCACAGGACAGGAGTACAATGCATTATTGAATAGAAGTTGTATTCGACATGAGACTTCAGCACCTTACTCTCCACATCAAAACGGCACTGCTGAACGTAACTGGAGAACCTTATTCGACATGGCTAGATGCATGTTAATAGAAAGTAGGTTACCAAAAATATTGTGGACCTATGCAGTACAAACAGCTGCTGTAGTGAGAAACAGGTGTTTCAACAAGCGCACTAAACAAACCGCTTACTTTATGTTAACGGGCAGACAACCTAACATTTCTAGAATGCAGAAATTTGGATCAGAGTGTTACGCTTACCAACATGACAAAGGAAAGCTAGACTCAAGGTGTGAGAAGGGTATGTTTGTAGGTTATGACAAAAATAGTCCATCTTACATAATCTACTATCCAAATAGCAAGAAGATACAGAGACGCAGATTAGTTGAGTTTGTGCCCAAAATGAGTGCTGAGGCAGACTTGATACCAATTGATGATGTGATGATTTTGAGTTTGAGATTAATCCTAGGGAACCTAGAAAGCAACCAGAGGTTAATCTGAAAATTACTCCGGAACAGGCCACAGTAAAAGAACCAGTAGTGTGCAATAAGCAAGCACAAATTGATAAAGATGAACCTGAACAAAGGAGAAAACCTGTCAGGGAGAGAAAAAAGCCTGGTTATCTAAATGATTATGTTTGTGGTTTTGAAGGTGATGTAATTGACATGGATTATTGTTACAGACTTGTATGCAATATACCCCAAACATACAAAGAAGCTGTGTCATCAATGAACGCAAATGAGTGGGTTAAAGCTATGGATGAGGAGATGCAGTCATTAAAGGAAAATGTGACCTTTACCCTGACCAATCTACTGTAGGTAAAAAATTAGTGGGGGGTAGATGGGTCTATGCAATAAAGAGAGACTGTGATGGAGGAAACAAATACAAAGCACGATATGTCGCTAAAGGTTATAGTCAAGAAAGAGGTGTAAACTATGATGAGACTTTTTCTCCAACTGCCAGTATGACTGGTATCAGAGTGTTGATGCAAAAAGCTGTACAGGAGAATTTGATCATCCATCAGATGGATGTAAAAACGGCATATTTGCATGCGCCAATAGAGTGTGAAATTTATATGAATCAGCCAGAGGGTTATGAGGTAAAATCTCAAGTTAATGGAGAACTGGTGTATAAACTGGAAAAATCATTGTATGGACTTAAACAGTCAGGCAGAAACTGGAACAGAATGTTGCATGAGTATTTATGCGAAATCAAGTTTGTTCAAAACCCAGCTGATCATTGTGTTTACTCAAAGGTTACAGAAACTGAGAAAGTTTTAATAATCATTTGGGTTGATGATTTGATCATTGCGGCCAGTAATATGAATGTGCTGGGCGGAGTAAAAGAGATGCTCATGTCGAAATTCAGAATGAAAGATTTAGGAAAACTGACACATTTCCTTGGCATTGATTATGAGCAGGGGTGTTGATTGCGTTAAAATGTCCCCAACATGGGTATATTGAGAGAATACTCAAGAGATTTGACATGGAAAAGTGTAAGCCCAGAGCTACCCCATGTGAACAGAAACTAAACTACACTGATAATGCTGAGGTAATGAGTGATGTCAGAAAATACAGGGAGCTAGTAGGTAGCTTAATCTACCTGGCAACATGTACAAGACCAGACCTAAGTTTTGTAGTGAGTAAACTCTCACAATATTTTACTAGGCCAACTACCGAACAGTGGAATACTGTAAGGCATGTTTTAAGATATCTGAAAGGCACCCAAGATAAAGAACTGTGCTACAGGAAAGGTGCAAATGAGAACTTGATACATGCATACAGTGATGCGAATTGGGCAGCTGATGTAACAGATAGACGAAGTACTACGGGTTATTGTGTTAGCATAAACAAAAATGGTCCAGTGGTCTCATGGAAGGCCAAAAGGCAACCTACTGTTGCACTGTCCACTGTGAGGCTGAGTATATGGCATTAGCCGCGACTGTACAAGAGTGTTTATATCTACAGCAATTGCTACAAAACATTGATGGTCTGAAATATGAGGCTAAAGTTTATGAAGACAATCAGGGTGCAATTGCCTTAGCAAAGAATCCTGTTTATAGACAGAGATGTAAACACGTGGATATCAAGTACCATTTTGTGAGGTCTGCAATAGAGGATGGCAGGATAAGTCTAGAGTACTGTCCAACTGATGATATGGTTGCAGATATACTAACAAAACCAGCAACAAAGCTCAAGTTAATAAAATGTAACTTGTTTATGTTCGGTGTATGAACTATGTATGCTTATGCTGAAATGGTAAAATAGAAATTTGAGAGCAAGCGGGGGTGTTAATATGTATGTATTATGCTCTCATCTTCATTTGTATTTTTGTTTTATGTTATGTTTGTGGGCCAGGTAATCACGGCTCTGTATGTCATGTGACCTAATCAGTGGCTGAATGAATGCACCTGCCTGCCTTTGTTTAAATAAAAGTGTCAGTCAGAGCGACTGTGGATGGTGAAAGAGTATTAAAAACGTGTGTCAAGTGTTATCTCTGAAAACAGCTCTGCATTCTGTTCATTGTCGGTTTTCCAAACTGTCAAAAACTAATGGGTAACTAGCATGGATTAGCTGCGGTCGTTAACCAAACACTGAAACAAACCAACGCAACCAGAAATATCATTTCGTAACATTCAATATCATCAAACACATTCTCACTTGTGAAATAATCCCTCGCTGTCTGGTTTTAAGATTTCTTTCGTTTGTGTTCTTCAGACTTTATTTTGTAGTAAGTAATGAAAATGCTTTGGGGAAATGTATCGGCAGTGAAAGTATACATTTTATTTAAGAAAAGTAGTGGAGTAAAAATAAAAGTTGACAGAAATATAAATACTAAGTAAGTACAGATTTTCCCCCAAAAATACTCAAGTACTGTAACGAAGTATTATTGCTTCGTTACATTACACCTCTGTTCATACATATATAGGTTTATATATATATATGTATATGAATGATTTTTCACCGCATGAGAAAATGGATGAGAGCGTGAAAGCCTCGCGCTGTGACGTCACGTGGCATTCGAACAGGCAGTGACGTCACAGAGCAGTCGCTAGATGAAGAACACAGGACGCGTTCGACAGTGTTTGTCGCTCTTCACGGCTTTCTTTACTCTCTCAGTAGTTTGCGCCAGTCTTTACTCACGTTTAGCAGCGAGCACACGTCTGTTGTTCACTGGCAGCTGTCAAGTGGAGAGATTCCGCCTGAATTTGTCACCACTGCAGAGTTGATAGTGGAGACGATGACGGACAGTCCAACAGGAGAGATGGAGGAGAAAAAAAGGTAGGATTTATACGTTTATTAACCCCTTTTAACTTGATTTCTCAGTGTGAAAACAAACATCAGTCAAGAGAAGGAGACAAATGTTCTGTAGTCCTCATTGTAGTAATTTAATGGAGTCTAAACATTACAAATATGGCAAAATATGAGAAATACAGAAACACTGTTTGCTATAATTCTCCAAAAGTATGCGTGACCGCTCATAAGTTTCATACCCTTGCAGAATATCCAACAACTTAATAATTTTAACAAAATAACAAGAGGGATCATAAAAATTGCATCTTGTTTGTATTTAGTACTATCCCGAATAAGCTATTTCACATAACAGATGTTTACTCCCCAAGACAAAATGACTGAATTGATCAAAATTGCCCCATTCTAAAATGTACACGAATGAATCGTAACTGTCATGACCTGAAGATCCACCACTGTTTTCATATGTTCATAGTTGTTTGTGAATCCCTTGTAAATGTTAAAAAAAAAATAATTGGGGGTGTAATTGCGACTGTTTATCTCACATTTCTAACTTTTTTCCTCACAATTACAAGATTTAAACTCAAATGTTTTATAAAGTCAGAATTTGGAGATAGGAACTCACAATTGCTAGTTATAAGGTCAGAATTCACTGATTAAAAACTTGCAATTCTGACTTTTCTCAAATTGAGAGTGGATTATGAGGATGTCCATTTTTATACTCAAGCAGACAATTTCATGTTACTCACACATACATTGATGCAGTATTTATTTTGCTTATTGTTGTGAAAAAAGTACTGATTGGGTAATGAAAAGGTTAATGTTGAAGCTATATTTATTGTTCAAAAGAGACCGTATAAATAGTACTGCAAATGTAACGGAAGATTTAAAATAAACACGCAACTCTTTTAGATAAAAACATACATTTTGACAAAAAACAGGTCATCTTTTATATGTCCAATAATAAGAATTGAATTTTTCATTGGCTCCTAGCGGTGAAAGTTAAAGGGTTAAATAGAGTTTTTGCTATCTGACTAATGTTTGTAATGTTTTTCTGCAGGTCCTTCCTGAGATCTTGGCTGAGTGTTTGACTCATTTTGGGGGGAAAAAACAAAAGAACATTGAGAAGTGCAGGAATATGAATTCCTTAAATGTAATAGTTTTTTTCTTTAATGAATTTATCAGATAAAAGCCACATTTGATCTGTGGTCAGACATTTTTCTAATGGTTTGCTGTTCATTTTTCTTTGTTTTAGAAACACCTGCAAAAGGGAGGTGGTAGTCGTGGCCTAGTGGTGAGGGGTTGAGTCGGGCTTGTAATCTGAAGGTTGCTGGTTCGATTCTCACGCCGGCAGGAATTGAAAGTGGGGATTGTGAATAAACAGCACTCTCTCCACCTTCGATACCACGACTAAAGTGCCCTTGAGCAAGACACCTGACCCCTAATTGCTTGTAAGTCGCTTTGGATAAAAGCATCTGCTAAATGATGAAAAATGGAAAAATTAAAAATATGAGCTGCGACCCGGATTATTTCCGGATCCTCTATTCTTGGTGTTTATGGTTTGCTCCGGTTTCCTGTTTTAAAAACCTCTTGCTTTGGGTGGATTTTGTTCTGTGATGTTATTCTTTTCTTTGTAATACGCTGTATTGTAAGATCGTACTCTGCTAAACTATGATTCACTTCACTGTTAGTTTTAGTTTTTCTCTCTCTAATTGGTTCCTCACCTGATCTGCTCAGGTGTGTTTAGTCACAACCTCTTCCAGGAACATGAAGTTCAATGTAAAATCTGCTAATTATTCACAGGAACTAGCAGCATAAAGCAGCTCCACATCAGGACAGTTTTGCTAGTGAATCATTCTGCTGTAATCTGTGCTAATTGAACTGAAGTTTCTAATCAATATTTGTTGTTTGCAGAAAAACACACAAAAGCGAGGAAGGTCCCTGCTGTCCTCCGGACGATGTGGAAGACTCCATCCAAAGCCCTAAAAGCAAAGTGTGTCCTGTTGTGCCTGAGCAGGACCCATCACTGGTTCATCCAGACACATCTGGAGTCGAGCCGACAGAGACGCTCGAGTCCGAGCCGACGGACGGTGAGTCTCCAGTTATTACCACTTTCATTCATGTCTATTTCAGCCTGATGTTCTGGTGTTAGTTTTAGTTTTTCTCTCTATTCTTCTGTTGGTTCCTCACATGATCTGCTGCTGGAGTTCAGTCTCATGATGTACATTAACATGCTGTTGTTTGTTTCCTTTTTAAAGATTTTCTGGCTAAACTGACTATGACCCCTGGTTTAGAAAGCTTTTTCCGGGCAATGTGAAGTAGGAGAGAGACTGTCTTGGGAAAGGGAGAATGACCGTTACTATAAAGGAACTAGAAAATCGGATGGTGTAACAGTAAGTAGCTCTTTCTGCATAAACCAAACTTTCTGAACTTTTCTTTTTTTTGATCAAAAAAAATAAAGAAACATTCTTCAAATTCACAACATTCACAAATGTAAAAATCTGTTGTTGTTTTTTTTAGGTGAAATTTCCATCAAATTTAGTAAGCCTCGACCAGATCCTGATGGTGAGTTCACTTCATTTTTCATCAAAATCTCTATTAAGAATTGTTTTTATTAAATTCTGTATGTAGATGTATGAGATATTACTGAATTCAAAGCCTAGAAATATTCAGTTGTAAAGTAGATGTAAATTTCATTGCTTTCATCTTTAATTATTTGAAATTAGTTAGGAATCAACTAACCTTTTGTCATTTCTCTTTTTCTTTAGGTGTTTATACATTTTACAGGGTCATTTAATCATTTAGCAGACGCTTTTTTCAAACAAACAAGCGATTCTGCAAAACCCTCCACTGGTATCCCAACACAAATGTTTGAAAACAAAAATTTGAAATTGAAGAGCATTAACAAATATGTTTTTATGTCACAAACACAATGCCTGGCATTCGTTTGTGAATCGCTTCCTGTGCGTTTGTGAATCGCTTTCTGTGCATTTGTGGATCACCACGCATATTTGCGAATCGCTTTCTGCGCATTTGTGGCTCGCTGAACACATTTGTGGAAATCGGCATTTCTAGCATCAAGGCGTGCACGTGCACTCCACCCACTGTCTAACGCAGGCCAATCAGGTAACTTTACATCTCGTTACATTATAGAAATAGCGCTTTACATCTCGTTATAAAATAGAAATGGCAATTTACATATTCATTACATTATAGAAGAGCGCTTTACAGCTCGTTATAAAATAGAAATGGCAATTTACATATCATTACATTATAGAAAGAGCACTTTACAGCTCGTTATAGAATAGAAATAGCGCTTTACTAGGGGTGTGACGAGACCCCTATCCCACGAGACGAGACGAGACACGAGATTGGGTTCACGAGACGAGATTTTTATAGTATTTTTAAGAAATCCTCAATAATGAAACGTATGAAGGGAAAATAGTCTTTTATTCAACTGAAAATCATAAAATGCTAAAATGTTGGTGCATTTTGAAATCAACTTGTAATGCATGTCATTTTACTTCTATTTTAAGGAATTATTTGCAGTAAAATAACATGCAAACACTGCTAAACAAAATCAAAACCAATTGTTTTCTGCCTGTATAATTTCACATGAGAAATCTCACTGAACTTCTTTCAGCAGATTGAGCATAAATTAAACAGTATAAATAAAATAAACTAAATTTATACTGTAATAAAAAATTCAAATAACACTTTAAGTGTCACTTTAACTGCAGTACAAAGTTGACCATTTCCCAGTCACTACTGATTGTGTGGGCTGAGAAGTCCAACCGTCAGCAGTGATAGCGATGCTTTCTGCCTCTTTAGGGGCCGTTCACACATCGCGCCTAATAAAGCGTGTAAAGCGCCTGGCCGCGTCGCTTCCTCCTTCTTTTGCAAGCGTCCGGGAGCTCGCGCTTCTGTAGCGTCTGTCGTTGCTATGCAACCATGAACTGTGCTCTCCACGACCACGAGGAAGGCGCGCCAGGAAAAAATGAGCGCGCCGCACCGCATACGCTTCCATTTTGCGCGAATGAAAATGCGCGCGATATGTGAACGCCCCCTAAGAGTCTGTACAACCTTGGCCGAGGTGAACAGCATAGTTTTCTTACAATGTTTACATATTGTTTGTGTCTTGTGTGTTATTCTTTCTCCGTTTATTATTTCTACTGGAAAACCAAAATGTTTCCACACAAACGATTTGAAAGTGGCGAGGGGCGTCTTCAATAATGATTTCACCCTCACACTGATGATAGCACGACGAGACAACTTTTCACCTCGACGAGAAATCTCGTCATGTTTTAGTCTCGCGAGATCTCGTGGTACGAGATCTCGTCACACCCCTACGCTTTACATCTTGTGATGTACTACGATTGTCATGTTGCACTGACCGTTACCTGATTGGCTTGAGTAGACGGTGGGTGGAGTCCACCAAAATTATTATAGTTTTACTTTCGTCTTAGTTTGTTCTACCTTTTTTTAGTCAGTCGTTTTCGTTTACTTTGTTCCACTTTTTTTTAGTCAGTCGTTTTAGTCTTAGTTTGTTCCAACTTTTTTTATTCAGTCGTTTTAGTCTTAGTTTGTTCCAACTTTTTTTATAGTCAGTCGTTTTAGTCTTAGTTTGTTCCAACTTTTTTTATTCAGTCGTTTTAGTCTTAGTTTGTTCCAACTTTTTTTAGTCAGTCGTTTTAGTCTTAGTTTGTTCCACCTTTTTTTAGTCAGTCGTTTTAGTCTTCGTTTAATTTGGTCCACTTATCTGTAGATTTATCTGCATGTCTTAATGCTAGAAATGTTTTGAGATCCACAGATGTGCGAGGTGAGCCTCGAGTGCACAAGAAGTGATTCACGAATGTGTGCAGCAATCCTCAATGCACAAGAAGCCATTCACAAACACACAGGAAGCGATTCACTAATTAATGCCAAGCAAAGTTGTGACATAAAACATATTTGATAATCTCTTTACATTTTATCAGTGGATCATATTAAAAAAAAATAATAATAATAATAGAGCAATTATGAGCTCATACTCAGGGCCTGATGATGGTCCTGCATCCGGCCTCCGTACACTCGGCAGCAAGATCCGCATACTTCTGCCTCTTCTTTAACTTCTGCCACAGCTTTAATGGCCAGTCTGTCAGCAACTAAGAAAAGCCTGAGAAAAATTCAGATGACAGACAAAGATGAAAAAAAGATGAGATTCAGACATGGATGTTGTGACGAGCAGGGCGGGCGACAGCCGTGAGGGAACGGCGCGGGAACGGGTCTCGTATCTCTCACGGAGGAGGTCCAGAAGCATAAAAGAGCCCTTTTACTTTGGTTTTATTGTTTGTTTATTTTATTAAACAAACTTATTATTATTATTATATTAAACTTATATTATTATTATTGATTATTATTGTTTGTTTTATATTATTAAAAGTTATTAAAGTTCGCAGGTTCCCGCCTCCTCCTTCACGTTCTTATGAACTGCATTACAGATGTTTTTTTACTGAACATCCTGAAGTTCTCAGTTGAAAAAAAACTTGTTAGAAACAACAAAATGGCCAGCGCGTCCCTCAAAGCTGTGCTCGTGTTCTGTTTCTCTGTCGTCTCTACGCATGATAAAAAAAGAAACTTTAGAGAAAATATTTATCCATTCATTTATTAATTATGTTTTAATCTTGGAAGTGTCAAATGTGTGAATTCATTTACAATAATTGCTTCTTTTTCCATGTCTCCTCAATCAAAACACTCCTGATTAAGGTTCAGCTCATTAGTAGAGACTCAAAGATCTGAAATGTGTGTGTCAGGCAGAGCAGAAGTGTAAATGTGCAGTGATGGTGGTTCTCCAGGAATGTGTTTGGGAACCGCTGCAATAATATGTCAAAGATAACACTTTACAATAAGGTTCACTAGGCAGCATGAGTTAAAATGAACAAAATTCATTATTAGTCATGTTAAATTTCAACATTTGCTTAATTTTAATTTAATTCAGCTAATTAAAGCGAGTGTTTTCTTGACCAAAGAAACTCATAAATGTGTTTCTTGTTGTGACGAGCAGTGAGGGAACGGCGCGAGGCTGGTGACAGCGAGTAATAATGAGCATCAGCTTTGCGGTGCACCGGTCTCGTATCTCTCACGGAGGAGCTCCGGAAGCATAAAAGAGGACATATTGAATACATATTGAATAAAGGCAGACAGATATATAACTACTTGTCACTGTTATCAGCTGGAGTGCCCGTAATGGCCGCTAGAGGGCACTCCCACCCTGAACCATTGCTCGCCATCGGACTCAGTTTCCCACAATGCATCGCACATGCACACTACATGTCCCAGAAGCCCGTACCTAGTCACTGATCGCCTCAACCAGCTGCAGCTCATTATCCGGACTATTAAGAGACATTCAGCCTTGCACACATCGTGAGGTCTTGATTTGCTCAAGTGAAGCAGTTCTGAGCGTTTATTTGAGGTCCTGTTTTTGTTCCTGTCTGTTTTACGTTGTTTGATTCCTGCTGCTTGTCCCGATCTTTGCTTGTTGTACTGGACTGTGAATGTTATCTGCTCGACCTGACCCCTTTGCCTGTCTTACGATCATGATTCTGCCTATCCTCTGCCATACCTGTTTGCTGTGCTTTGACCATTGCCTTTGTGACTACACCTGTTTAAATAAAGCCTACGATTGGATCCCTCTCCGCTGACTCATCATAACACTATTATAGCTAGCATAAATTATTCACATTGAATTAATGAAGCTTCTGCAACCATTTTGTTTCCCTGGGAATTAAACTGAAAAACAATCACCCGACTATTAATGATCAAGCTTGTAATATTAGATGTAGTATGTAGTAGCAATATTCGTCCCCACTAGTGCGAGTTGTTTTTTATGTAAAAGAATAAATAAATACAAAATAACCGTATTTCTGCATATGCAGATTCGGGACCTGCAAGAAGTGAAATCATATCAAATCTTTGTACGACTGAAGTGGCGGAACGATGATGATGACTTTCATTATAATATATTTCTGCGTGGAATGCATAAGCATTTTCCATCTGTTACGTCCAAGGACGTATTCAATGTGTGTTATAATTGTGTGGCTGGGTGTTGGGTGTTCTTTTTTTCTCTCCGTTGAGACAGGCCCGAATCTACCGTTTTGTCCGACAAAGCAGTCAGGGGAGTTAGTAGATTAACGTTGGTGAACTTGAACTTGAAAAATTGTGTGTACTCACGTCTTTCCACACTTGAAACAACATTCCTTCTGATGTTCATTCATGTTTATTTGATGCTATAAATGAACTAGTATGAAGAGATGATCGGTTCTCGAGCCGCTTGAAGGAGCTCCAGCTATCTGTCACGACACATTAAAGACACACTAGACACTATTTATTAATTAAACTTCTTATAAAAAATTACAATATTTTCAATATGAAACAGTTTCATACGTTGTCAGTGTCCTCTTTGCGCCGCAATGTATTTTTCACTTCGTGAGAACATGATGTGTGGCGTGAGAGCGCACGGGTTGTCGGACATAGCAACAGGGGGCGGGTTTTGCGAAGGATCAATTGTTCAATCTCGTGATGTCTGAGGTGACTGGATAGCGACGGGACGTTTACGTTTTACTAATTAAGGAACTGAAGGGGGAAAGTGTCATTTTTTGTACATCTTTTTTCTCCCTGGTTTGTGGCAGACAGGGAGAGAGGAAAGTTTACTGTATTCTATTTACGGTTTGTCTTCTAGGTCATTTATAAATCTCTCTGGTTAGTTAGTTTGGTTTTATTTGTTATTTCGGCTTAGCTCTCCTCTGAAGTCTTTGTTCCTTATGTTTTGTTAATTGCTCTGATGATAGTATGGTTTCTGTTATGATTGCTTTCAAATTAAAAAAAGATATTAATTTGAATTGGTGTTTGTGTTGACTCTGGGACGGGAGAGGTGGATTGCCCAATGCAAACTCGTGGTATAGATACACAGTAGCAAGAGACTGGGTTGCACACACACACACACACACACTGAGGATGAGTTATTGCACTGCTTCGTCACCGTGTGTGTGTGTGTGTGTGTGTGTGTGTAGATAGTGTTGTTAGTGTGTGTTACCGTGCGTTCAGTACCAGCTTCCAGTCATTATGTGCTGCTCAGTAAACCGCAGATGATGTCACTCTGTGGGTGGAGCATCTGAGAGTCTGGACCAATCAGTCCAAACAAACCTTCCTAAGGGAACAGATCAATGGCAGGTAACACACACACACACATTTCTGTACAGGCACACACATACGCAGACACACATTCTACATTAATTTGGAGTTTAAATGTGAAATTATTACAATAAAAATTTTTAAAAACTTTAAATGTTAGGTGCGATTAATCACGATTGCACATGAATTAATCACATTGCAGAACAATGTGCGAATAATTAGTAGCGATTGACGATTAAATATGCATAAGCAGTATAGATATCGTTTGCCGACGTTTCCTTTGGAAAACTACTAGTGAAAATCCTGGTGTGGACGGAGAGCGTTTAGAAAGGGAAACGTAGCCTGATGAAAAGCACAGTGAGGAGTGTCGTGACTGACTTCTCAAAGGTCGTGTGTGTTGACCTCTAGGATGATGTCACTGCGGTAAAAGTACAAGTAAATGCAAAATACAAAAGAAGCATAAAATATTAGTAAAAATTGTTCTATACACAGTTTGAGCAGCAAGATTGTTTTAACTCTTTCTTGTTTTGTTTGCTCTGAATTAAAAAAAAAATGGCAAAATGTTTATTGTAAGTTTTAAATATAAAAAATACTAATATATTAAATATACCTTGATTATTCACGTTAATTCATAGTGCATTATAATTAATGTAAGAAATAAAAAATGTAAATATTGAAATTAACAATGAACAACGCTTTCATTAACCTTTAATGTCACCAAATGAACTCTATTATAAGTGTTTCCATTTCACATAAATCCAAACAATCGTGCTTAAAAATGGCCATATTTCAAACAAGGGCATATTATATGTTTACTTTCACTCGTTATTGGCTTCTATCTTAGAACACTTGATGAAATATGTGTTAAAGTGCGATTAAAAAAACTGAAATCGAAACACATTTCTGATTTATGTTTCTGTCGACTGCAGGATTAGGATACAATTTAAATATGCATCTTCGCTGGATAAAGAATGCAAAAAATCTTACAAATGGATATAAACTAATGCAAATAGAGGGTAACAATCGTGACATTATACAGTTGGTGTTTTTGTCACATTGTTTTGACCGCTTGAGGTAACGTTACTACTAATGTTAGCTCCTCTCTGCCTCGACGTCAAACACACTGCTGTTCTCCACTAATGCAGCGTCCTAGACAACAAACTAATTACTTTAGTAATATGAAAACATATACTGTAGTGTACTGTATAACATTCCGCTTTTGTTGTCTGTTTTAAATCCATTTTTGAAGTGTCCCGTTCTGTGATTGGGAAGCTTCTTAAAAATAATTTTTTCCTGAAGCAAACCCCGCGGCTTCATACCTGCATCCATGTTAGCACGTCACGTTTGACGTGGTAATTTCACAGCAGGCATACACACAGGTTCGAAGACTCGTTCTCGCCCCCTACAGTGCAATTCAGCTAGGTATACATCCGCGCTAAAATATCAAGGTGAAAGTCATCATAGCTTGCGTAGTATAGACCCAGCTCCCAACCCAACTTTGAGAATAGATTAACGGCGATATTTTTTTTATCGCCGATAAGAGTCTCGCGTTAACGCCGATAACGGCCCACCACTAATATATATATATATATATATATATATATGAAATAGTTAAAGTTTGAATGGAATCTCTAACTGAAGCGGTTTAGGCAGAATACTGGGGATTAGTTATTTAGAATGAACTCCTAACCAGAAGTTTTAGCCCCAGAATGATTTTCTCCCCCACAGTATTTTTGACCTTTTAAGGTCCGTTGTGTTTTCATTCAGGTTTTTGTTTTTTTAGTACTATCTTTTTTCTGCATTATGGTAGTGTGAGTAAATGCATAAATTGTGAACTATTACTTTGTGACGAGCAGGGCGGGCGAGAGCCGTGATGGGGGAACGACGCGAGGCCGGTGACGTGAGAGATAACGAGCTTCAAGCTGCTCGGCGCACCGGTCTCGAATCTCTTGTTGAAAAGTTGTTGAGTGTTCGCCGGTTCCCGCCTCCTTCTTCCCGTTCTTAAGAAGTTTTAAGAACTTTAACCTTAAACTTAAGAACCACTTAAAACTTAAAAGTTTTTAACCAGTTTCTTCATCGCTGACTAATCAACCGCCTTCGATTGGACATTGCGTTCCTAAGCCTCAGCGAAAATGCGCGTGATTGGTCAACGCTGTCTTTGAATGACGTGAACCTAAAATCTAAATCTAAGACGATTTAAACCAGCAATCGACACTTTTCATCGTACTATCTATGCATCAATATGCCTGAATGTAAAATACAAACTTGTACATCATCTCATAAGCTTCCATAGTGGATTCTATAACGTGAGTTTAAAATGGGCGCCAAAATTAATAACGCCCCAGCACGCAGAAGGTAATGCTAACTGACACACACAATATCACATTACGTTTTCACACAAAGATAGAAGTCGGCTTACATTAGCTGTAAAGACCAAATTACTTACAGTTTCAAAAACATTATGATCTTTACAGAGATGAAGGTACATTCAGTGTCAACAAAAAACGACAAACTATACCTCACATTATAGTACGAATAATATTGCCTACTATATTTAAAATAAAGAGCAACATTTCTCATTACAGGATTTTTTAAGTACACAGGCATTGAAAACGGGTCAGGGGTGAAAAGGTCAGAAGGATATTACTCGTCTAGGGGGGTGTCCGGGGGTGCATGCTCCCCCGCAAGGAAAAATTTAAATATTCCATATTTTAAATGCTATCATATCTGATGCATTTTGAGATGCTTTTTTTGCCACCTGGGAGAGCTGGATAAACTTAACTTATCAGCCATGAGTCAAAAAATATTATGGCCCTCCTTACTAAGAATTATGCAAGCCATTTCATGCCAGCCCGTCACTGGGATCATAACATTTACAGTATATGAAGGCACAATGTGGGAAGGGGCACACAAATGGCTTAATGCATCACCCCCACGAGAGATGGTGGACATGCTGTACACTGAACTCTTCCATCATGATGTGACAGCCAATACAATGTTATGTAATTCAGAAATCACAGCACTTTCATAATCACTAAGCCACATAGCGTATTTCAAATTTATTAAGGATTTATTGTTCAGCATTACTGTGAGCATTTTATAAATTTGCATGGCTTGTTGATGTCTAGGCCCACTCTTATCTGAGGAAACATAAATGACGGAGTATTTAAGATAAATCCTTGCGATCCGTGTGTGATTCATCGAATCCAGAGGATTAAGTTTAACTCAAAATAAAACAATATTTCACCTTCCACATCGAACCCAGGCCGTTTACCTTCAGGAGTCAGAAGTACCATCCCGAGCGACTTACTGTCGCCGACTGTTCGTCAGGTCAAAAGGCGTGAGTTGGAAAGGGGGGAATGAATCGAGCGGGAATCTTTATTGGTGTCGATTTTCAGTCTCTTTTTAATGATAGGCTTTACTGCATCTGTCGATCATCCCTCACTTGCTATTTGGTGGAAGAACCTAGTTCGCAATTCACTGAAATCGCAGTTCACGTGGATATGAACCCCCCCCCCCATACACGATTCACGTAGGTCACCTACTTTTGGTTTCAAAACGGCGAATTTCGCCGAAAGGGTGAGGGATTTTCATGCCTAGTCAGCATGAGTTAAAATGAACAAAATTCATTATTAGTTACTAATGTTAAATTTCAACATTTGCTCAATTTTAATTTAATTCAGCTAATTTTCAACATTACTAAAATCAAGCTGTATTGATGTTACCTCGTAACTCTTGAACCGCTGTGCCTATCCATCAGCCAAATGGCAGCCGCTTTCGGGGAAAGGGAGATCGGGTGGACGGAGGATTTGAACGGAGATCGATATGGATCGTGGCTGTTTTGGGGAGTTTTGGATCACATAAATAAAAGTAGTACCTAAAACATGGAGCGAAAGGAGCTGTTACGTGTCTGTGGTATAAAAACGTCCAAGACGAAGTGTGGGTATAGAAAATGCAGACTTCAATTATAAACTCAGGAACCCACAAATTCAACAAATGAGAACCGACAAGGACTGAGGTGGAGAAACACCGGGCTTAAATACAAGGAACACAGGGGAGGATGTCCGGAGGACGCCCACTCTGTTCGTATTTTAATGCAATAAATAAAACAAGCAGGAGCTGAATCAACGTGTGTCCCTTTTATTAACATGGCCCAGGCGTCAACAACGCGCGCTGCCTGTGTAATTAACGTCACAACAGGATACAAAACATATATGGTATTTCACCATACAACATCTCCCTTTCTTTAATTAACAACCCCAGTCCCGACTATGAACTCAAAGTTTACTAAACCGAATTTATGATGTGAAACTAACTGCATTCCTGTGCGTTAATCTAAGACCCTGAACAAATCTACAGGTCAAGTCTCTGTGGTGGCCGCGACTGACGGCCGCATGCGTGTGATGATAGGGGTTCCGATCTCTGTAGGCCTGTCGAACACTTGCTGCCTCGTTCTTTGCGCTTGCTCTGGCACACATTCTGCGATGTCCGACATGACACCCTCTGTGCTCTCGCTGTTACCCCGTATAGCTGGTCACTGAGCACTGGCTGCTCTCCTTTCGTCGCTGCCTGTTGGTGATTAAGCTGGGCGGAGCGCTCAGCTCTCGCGCAAATCCACACGGGGGGTTTTTTTTTTTGCGCCTGTATAATGTGCCATCCACATCCACCACATACGATCGCGGATTCACCTTTCGTTCCCAGACATCTGGCCTCTCCGCCATCGGCCCGTGCGGGTCCCTCCAGGCAGTGGGTTTTCATTCGGATGTGTTCGCCGACGATTGAGCTCTGGGAGGTCTTTGCTCTCTCGTCATAATGGAATTTTCGCTATGCGCCGCTTTCCACCGCAGTTTCTGCTGAAACTCCTATCGACCACCTTAGGCGAAAAGCTAACTGTTTGCCTGTGGGAAGTCCCGTCCTAAGTCTGCGGGACAGTAAAGTCTCTGTGCAGGACTGCTGTCCAATCCGTCTGTGGGGCGTGGTTTTCGCCAGTGCAGAATTGCCAGCCATGGATCTGTTCCACGTCTAGTTTATGCCCTCTTACAAAGTGATTTCGCTATCTTCACCGCAGAGTTCAGCCTTTCCGTTCGATTTTGGGTGCTGGGCCCCCGCCCCCGGCCCCTATGGCCCACCCGCAGTGAAGAATGTGTTTACATGTATGAAACCCCCACTGTGCCACGAATTTTCTGAACTGTTCGCAAGAGCGAATTGCGGCCCCCGTTGTCAGTTATCACCTGATCTGGCTGTCCATATGCAACGTGCGAACTGCACTTTACAGCGCGTTAAATGACTGTGTCCGCTGTCAGATCTGGCAACTGATCCAATTTCCCAGTAGTCCGAAAAAAGGGTAGTGGTCCTCAGCAACAATAAGAAATTCTCTGCCACCGTACGCATACAGCAATCTCATGCTAAACAATTTGCCAGGGGCGTGCAGGGATTTCATGGGACATCATCGTTTCTTTTGCTGATTGTGCGCATACTCATTACA